>VZTN01035271.1:301269-352504 GCA_013400515.1 Erpornis zantholeuca | reverse complement strand
CAGGAGCTGCTCCAGTGTGGGTCCCTGTGTCCACCATGGGCTCAGTCCTGCAGGAGCTGCTCCAGTGTGGGTCCCTGTGTCCATGGGCTCAGTCCTGCAGGAGCTGCTCCAGTGTGGGTCCCTGTGTCCATGGGCTCAGTCCTGCAGGGACTGCTCCAGTGTGGGTCCCTGTGTCCATGGGCTCAGTCCTTCAGGGACTGCTCCAGTGTGGGTCCCTGTGTCCATGGGCTCAGTCCTGCAGGGACTGCTCCAGTGTGGGTCCCACTCTCCATGGGCTCAGTCCTGCAGGGACAGCTCCAGTGTGGGTCCCTGTGTCCATGGGCTCAGTCCTGCAGGAGCTGCTCCAGTGTGGGTCCCACTCTCCATGGGCTCAGTCCTGCAGGGACAGCTCCAGTGTGGGTCCCTGTGTCCATGGGCTCAGTCCTGCAGGGACTGCTCTGGCACAATCTTCTCTTGGGGCCAGAGCTTCCTTTGGGCATTTCCCAGCTCTGGTGTGGGATCTTCTTCCCTCCCTTCCCTTGCCCTTGGAGGAGCAGCCTGCGAGGTGAGGCAGCTTTATTTAGGTTGGAAAAGGTGCAGAGCCCTTCCTGGGATGTGCAGCTCGATGTACAGGGAGGTTTATTTGTTCTAGTCCCACAAAGAGCTTCATTCCTGCTTCTTGTTGCTCCTGGCAGGGCAGGAGCTAAGTGAAAGCCCCACCAGTTTGGGTCCAAACACAAATGTCCTGGCAGGAGAGCAAAGGGAGATCAGTTCTGGAAAGACCTGGATCTAAAGAGAGCACAGAAGCCCAGAATAGTTTGTGTTAGGAGGGACCTTAAATACAATCTTGTGCCATGGGTAAAGGACACCTTCCACCAGCCCTGGCTGCTCCAAACCCCATCCAACCACGATCCTGAGCAGCCAGGATGGGGGGAAGCTGCAGAGCAGAAGAATTTCCAGCACTGATGGGCTTTTGGTGTGAACGCTGTGCCTGTCCCCACACATGGGTGGAGCGGCACGAGGAGAGGAGAGCAAGAGATGGTCTTGGCATTCCTGATGGGATCCTGGAGCCAGGAGGAATTCCAGGAGTTCCTGCAGGCCACCCACCATCTGTTTGTGCTGCTCAGGTAACCCGGGAGGAAGGGAAGGTGTTCTCCTCCAGTTTCAGCGCTCCCCAGCTCCCGGCATTCCGGCCCAGCGTCAGGAAAGGGCTGGCTTTGTGTTCAACCCCACGAGGCTCTGAGCTGGGAGCTCCCATTAATGGGCTCCTTGTCTTTGGAGCAGCCTGGGAGCCCCAGGTCTCTCCCACCCAAAGACTGCTCCATTGTGCTGCAGTGGAAGTGCCGGGAGCCGTGTGGGAACGCGCTGGGGTTTGGCTCCAGTGTCACTTTCTCAGGTGTCGGGGGCTGTGTTTGCTCTCGGCGTGCGCCTGCCGGGAGCTCCGGGAGTGTGGGACCACCCCGAGGCATCCAGAGGTGGGAACGTGGGGGAACTTCCACTGCTGCCCTCAGCATCGGGCTGGGCTTTGTGGGGAGCTGCTGTGGGATGGCTTGGAGTGTCCTCCTGGAGGGATGAACCCTTCCCAAATCCAGGGAACCCTGCAGGGCTGAGCGCCGGTCACCTGCAGCAAAGGAGCTACAGGAGGTTCTGTTGGACTTTTGGGGGCAGATTTCGGTGCCCAGTTAAGGCTGAAAGGTGCCAAGGAGGGAGCAGGCTTTGTGTGAAGGGTCTGATGCCCAGCGGGGATCGCTTCCAGCACCTGGCCAGAAAATTTGTCCTTGTTTTGTGCCCTTTGTTAAATTGATGCCTTAAATAGCTACCTGAAAACAGAGAGCAGGCAGGAATAAGGGAATCAAGGAGGGATTGATTGGAAAGGCCTTCAGAGGTCACACCCTGGGGGTCCAGAGGCTCCTGCCTCAGTGCATCCCAGGATGGACCCCAGGTCATGAGTTCTTCACCCTTTTATAGGCTTGGTCCATTTGCATATCAGCATAAATTTGCCAATTAAAACTTCAACTGGAAACAATGGAACTTCCCCAAGCTTGCCTCCCTCTTGCCAAGATTGTGGTTTGCAGTTCTTGTTGGGCCTAGGAGGGTCTGGGTGTCCTTGGAGAGCTGGAGAGGCTTTGTTGTGTGTGTGTGAGCATGAGAGAACAGCACTGAACGAGCTCCAGGGAACTGCAGAGTGACACTGGGCAGGGCAGGGCTGGGAACAATAGAAAAGTTAAAACTTAAGGCATCAAAATCAAATAGTGAAGTGTAGGCCTGGCACACCTTTACCTGTCCCAGGTGTCCTCCACAGCTTCACACACTCCCAGCAGGGATTAATCAACATGGACATGTGTTTATATGTGGTCAGCTCCCACTCCTTCTGGTTGGATACTGGGAACAATATCCAGCCTGGGCTGATCCATGTCTCAGCACTGTGAGAATCACAGAATCCCAGACTGGTTTGGGTTGGAAGGGACTTTAAACTCATCCAGTCCCACCCTTCCATCGTTCCTGGGACACCTTCCACCATCCAAGGTTGCTCCAAGCCCCATCCAGCCTGGCTTTGGACACTTGCAGGTTATGGATTTCCAAGCCAGAGCTCAGAGTGAAAGCTTGTGCCACCAGGAATTAATCCATGGAGGCAATTAGTGGGACAACTCTCCACGGCAGGAGGGGGAAAACACTGTTGGGGGCAGCCAGAGCCTGTTTTGGGGTCAGGCTGTTCTGTTTGCCCTGTCTGGGGCTCTGGGATGGCTCGGGACAGTGTGCTCTGGCACCAGGAATGAGGATGGGCTCAGACAGGACAAGTGGTGTGTTTGTCAATACTCAGGAGAGCAGAAATGGCTCAGGGAGGCAGAGACATTACTTCTGGAGCAGTGGAAAGCTTTTTAAAACAACTCCCTGATTGCTTTGCTTGGTCTTCTAGCCTGCTGTTATTTCTTTGCATTTCATTTCCCAAGGTGCCCTGAAGAACAGGGAATGAAAAATCCCAGGAAAACCTGGGATATATTTTACAACCTCTGCCAGCTTCTCCCCCAGGCCCTGGCAGCCCTTTGAACCTGCCCAGGGTGACTGAGAAAGGCTCCTGCTGACCTCAGGGCACTCTGAGCCCACCCACAATTAGTGATGCACTGTGCCAGCATGAGAAATAAAATGCATTTTTATGGAAAAGCTCCAGGAGAGGCTGGGGCAGGGCCTGGCCATGGAAGCCCAGAGGAACCACAGGGTCTGTGCCATCCACGGGCTGGAGGCAAGGAGAAGCACCTCGTTCTCAAGTCTTTGGGGTGCATCAGGGTTGTCAGCCCATGCCTGGGCTCCAATCCTCTTCTTACAGCATTTGTGGCAGCTCCCAAGCAGAATTTTTTTTTTCCCCTTTGAGCTCCACAAGAAGAAGTGTGGTTAGAATTTTTTTTTTTTTTGAATAGGGAAAGTTTCTTGCCTGGGGCCAAGCGCAGAAATGTGGAACGGATTTGGATCAAACTTTCTTTTGGAATTTTATTTAAAGAAACAAAACCAACCAACAACCCAACAAAAACCCCAACAAACTAGCACCTCGGGCAAGAGCTGAAGCATGGAAAATTTTATCCCGGAAGGCGAAGGCTTTGTGAAATGACGAGCGTGTGAAAACAGGTGCTTAAACTGAAATGGTTTCACAGCTTGGAGGACGGAGGGTGCTACCAAGAACCTGCTATAAATCCTGGAGTGAACCCTTCCTGAAAGGCAGAGGGAGGAGGAGAGGCCATCAGCGAGTAACCTGAGCCACCACGGAAGCCACAGGCGGCTGCAGCACCGCGGGAGGAGCCAAGCAAAACGAGGAGAGGTTTTTGGAGAGGTCAGCGAGGGAGCCAAGCACAGGCACAGGCTTCAAAGTGGGGCTCCCAAAGGACACCCCCGTGATGGGATCTGGCTGGGACACATCTCACCAGCAGCACCTGAGCCAAGAGCTGCTCGGGTCAGGGGAAGCTCCTCAGAGGGTTGGGTCAGGGCCTGAAAAGTGCAGGCAGCAGGAAAAATGTGGAAGGACAGGGCTGGAGCACGTTGTGGGGCAGAGGGAGGGGATGGCTGGGGAGAGGACAAGGGGAATGGCTTTAAACTGGATGAGATGAGGGTTGGATGGGATATTGGGAAGGAATTGTTCCCTGGGAGGGTGGGCAGGCCCTGGCACAGGGTGCCCAGAGCAGATGTGGCTACCCCTGGCAGTACCCAAGGCCAGGCTGGATGGGGCTTGGAGCAAGCTGGGATAGTGGAAGGTGGCTCTGCCCATGGCAGGGGTGGAATGGGATGATCTTTATGATCCCTTCCCACCCAAAGCATTCCAGGACTCCATGATCTGTGGGTGAAAGCCCAGTTTTGGTGGATGAATGTGCCCACACGTGCGTGTTTGTGCTCCTGAAGGGTGCTTGACTCCATCTCCTGCACTGGCAGCCCTTTGTCTTTGCACACAGATCATTCTCCTCTTTCCCTTCACACACAAATTGCTTTCCTGGGCACTCATGACACAAAAAGAATCCTGTTTTTCCCCTTTTGTCCTACAGAAATGCAGGGCCCTCCACCAGGTGCCTCAGCCCATCCCAATGGTTGCCACCTAGCCCTGCCAAGAAAAGCTGCAGTGGGAAGCATCCAGCAGCCCTGCTGGAGCTCAGCAAGGAATGAGATGCTGCTCCCAATCCCCCTGGATCACCGGGAATGAGCTGATTCCTCTCAGGTTGCTCCGGCCTAAGTGTGATTATGAAGTGTTACCACGCACGCTCTGCAGAGTTTTACAGCTGGGTCTTAAAGGGATCAGAGCAAGGGGGAAAAAACGAAAGGGGAGCTTAAACTGGAAGCCAGGAGCGTGGTCAAATTAAGGAGTGCGATGGCAATGCTAATTAAAAACCCCGCAGAGAAGGAAGGAGGAAATGACCTAAATCCCAGCGCTCTCAGGGGTGGTTCTCACCCAGGGACAAGGCTGAGTTAGGGGACACAGAGCCTCAACACCTCCTCTGTCCCCTGCCACAGGGCAGGAGTGTGTCCTGGTCTTGTAAGGACAATGTGAGATGTGCCCAAAAGTCTGTGTTCTATCACCATCTCCATGAGCTGCTGAATCCAGGTGGGGCAGTGCTCCCTGCCTGCTCCCTCTGGGCTATCTCCTGTCCATGGCCCAGCAGTGCTTGCCCATGGCTCACAGATAACTCTGGGCTATCTCCTGTCCATGGCCAGCAGTGCTTGCCCATGGCTCACAGATAACTCTGGGCTATCTCCTGTCCATGGCCCAGCAGTGCTTGCCCATGGCTCACAGATAACTCTGGGCTATCTCCTGCCCATGGCCCAGCAGTTCCTTATCTCAGAACTCACCATCCCATTGGGAGATGCTCCTCCCAGAGGGAGGAACCAAGCATTCCATCCTGGATATAAGGTGAGATTCTCAACACCACAGGAGCTTTTCCCACTGGAATTCCCAGAGGACAGGAGCTACAGAGCCACCACTGGAGCTTCTGAGGAAGCCCAGACCTTTCTAGAGGATCAGCACTTCAACAGAACCACATCCATCCCTTCAGGGCTGCAGCCACCATCTCATCACACTGCTGCTGCTGCCCTGACTGTCAGGGTGTCAGCTCATATCTGACTCTGTCAGTTTGAACCAGTGTTTTTCTGCCTTGTTTTATATATATATATAAATAAAGAACTGTTATTCCTATTCCCCATATCTTTGCTGTTTTTGCAGCCCTGCAGCCCAGGAAGGGCAGCCTGGTCACAGGTGCTCCCTCACCAGCCAGGGCACACACAGGGCACTCTGCAGTGTCCAGTTCCTCGTTGTTATCTAGAGGAAAAGTTGCTTTTGCCTCCCTTTGGCTGCCTCAGAAGCCAGGCCCTGTTCCTCAGGTGAGGGAAGCCGCTCCTGGTGCAGCTCCCAGGGGATCTGGGTGAAGCTGGAAGGTGGAATGACAGCAGTAAGCCCAGGAAGGAGGAGTTTGAGGGTGACAAAGGAGCTGTGGGCTGGAGTTCCCAGCTTCTGTCGCTTCCTAAGGGAAAGAAATAAACACTGAAACATGAGCAAAGCCCCTCCTGGAGGACACATTTCCGGGGAACCCTCACTTTGATGGCTGGGAAATCCACAAAGCTTTTCTCCTAGGAGCTGGGAGACCCCAACCAAGCCCTTGGTTAAACAAACTAAGGTGAAAATAACTCACAAACACAACACCCACACCTGGAGCAGCCCTGAAGGTGAGGTGCCTTTTTTGGGGGGGCTGCCTGTGACCCCCCCTGTGAGGGAAATCCAGTCAGTGGGGAGGAGGCAAGGTCCCATCAAGACCTGGCTCCCCGAATCCATCAGGAATTTCATTTCAGAAGGAGACACCAGGATTTTACCGTGGCTGTCAGCAGCATTCTCCAGGTCACGCTGCTGCATAAAAGAGAGTGTTAGAACCTGGGACTTAAACTAAACAGATTTCCTAGAGGAAACACACACAAAATTACTTTGCTTCTAAAGTTACTTTTATGGACATTTTTTTTTTCCCCGAGAAATATTTCTCCCTGGAAAAATAAATTCACAGGATGTAATTAAAACAGTTCTGTGCGTGCACGGGGCTGGCCCCCTCTAAGTGCTTCACCAAATGCACCAGCGAGGGGAGGAATGAAAGGCAGCTTTGTTGGAATCTCTTAATGACAATCTGCATTAATTAGAAAATGAGACATTGTTCTCCTGGTTTATGGCTCTGAAAATGGTTGGTAATAAGGCCGAGGCTGCAGTGCTCAGC
Organism: Erpornis zantholeuca; assembly: GCA_013400515.1. Classification (NCBI taxonomy): domain Eukaryota; kingdom Metazoa; phylum Chordata; class Aves; order Passeriformes; family Timaliidae; genus Erpornis; species Erpornis zantholeuca. Next base: position 345,797 of record VZTN01035271.1, on the reverse strand, counting down.
TTTTGGCTCCTCCGTGGTGTTGTGAGGCTTTGAAAAATCAAAATCATCTCTGATTTGTCAAACCCTGAGCTGATGAAGGCAGCAGGAGTCAGGTTCTATACCCTTGGATTCTGGTGCTGGTGGCTGGGTTTGTTTTTTTTTTTTTTCCTTTTTTGCCATTTTCTTCAGGTTTAGCTTTTAATTAAACAAACAAAATGAAGAGTGAACTGCTCTTCTACTCTAGTTAACTTCTACTCCTTGAGGAACAAAGCCTCAGTAGGTTTGTATGGATCCCTAATTAGGGATAAGAATTATCTCTGCTCCTCTGCCCCAGCCCAGTAGTAAAACCACTCACCCCCACTTTGCAAACCTTTTGGAATGCAGAAATAAGTGCAGAAATGAAGCATTCTGTGATTCTAAAAGCTAAAGTCACATCCTTCTAGCAGGATTTAAAGTTTTTATTGCTATATTGCTGCCCTGATCACAAGTAGAACATTTTTATGCCCCTCAGGCACTACTGGCTGTATTTCCCGTGTCTCTCAAGCACAGCAGGGTGACATTTCTAATGCATCTCCACTGCATGACCTCTTTTTGAGTGGAGAAATAGGAACTCGGGGTCATTTGATAAAAGAAATGTTGCATCACCAGTGGGAGAGATGCTGTGAAAAGGATCATCAGAGTACTCGGCGTTATTTTTGCACAGAATTTGGGTTGGAAGGACCTTAAATACCATCTCATTCCATGGGCAGGGACATCTCCCACTATCCCAGGCTGCTGCAAGCCCTGTCCAAGCTGCCTTTGAACACTTCCAGGGCTGGGGAGTCCACAGCCTCTCGGGCAACAAGACTGGAAGCTGATTTTTGGTAACTGAACCATTTAAAGCAGCATCCCTGGAGCTACTTCCGATTAAAAAGAGGGACAAAGTAAGCACAGAAAAGTCACCCGGAGCACCTCGAAGGAGAACTCCGTTCCTTGGGAGCAAAGATGTGGAGTGAAAGGTTAATTTAAATCTCTCAAGCAGCTCTGCCAGGCTGCCATGGGAGCAAACGAGCGGGGAAATGTTTTCTGTTCACACCCCACCTCGGGAGTGTAAAACAGGCAGGAATTCCTGCGCCCCTCCTGCCCAAAGACACCTTTCCTTCTTTCCTTCTTTCCTTCTTTCCTCCTTTCCTCCTTTCCTTCTTTCCTTCCTTCCTCCTTTCCTCCTTTCCTTCTTTCCTTCTTTCCTTCTTTCCTTCCTTCCTTCCTTCTTTCCTCCTTTCCTTCTTCCCTTCTTTCCTTCTTTCCTTCTTTCCTTCCTTNCCTTCCTCCCTCCCTTCCTTCCTTCCTCCCTCCCTTCCTTCCTTCCTCCCTCCCTTCTTTCCTTCTTCCTCCCTTCCCTCCTTTCCTGGGGGAATGGTTTGGAACCCTGGCTCTCGCCTTGCCCCCTCGGAAATCTCGGCTAAAAAATGACTTTGGGTGTTCTTTTTTTTGGAGTAGGGAGGAGGTGGCTCTCGTTTTTGTTTGGTTTTTCACGAACTCCCCCCTCAGCAGAGCAGCCCGGGGGGTTTCTTTTGCCCCCTTTTTGTTTCTCCGAGGGCTCATTTCAATAAATACACATCCGCTGCAGCCAGGCTTAATGAAATTAAGTGCGAGGCGCTTGCAGGAGGAGGATGTTTATTTTCCTCTGCCGATCCACCGAGGCTGCTCCAGACCCAGAGCTGCTCCAGAAGGAGACCCTGGTGCCTGGGGCTGCCCTAAGTGCCTGCACTCGCTCAACACCGGGAGCTGCGGGGAAGTTCTCGGGGAATTTTTGGGGGAAAAAAGCAGCCGGGAGCACGGTGTTAAGGTGGGAAAGGTTACTTGCACGGCCAGAGCTGCCTGGAGAGCTGGCCTAATTCATCTGTTTATGTCTCTTGTTTTTGCACCGTCCCCTGCTTGCTGCCTTTTCTCCTTTTTCGACAGAATTCGTCACCTTTGTGCTTCCCTCCGTGGATGTCCAACACCGTGGAGCTCCCAGTGCCTGTTCCTGGCTGGATGCAGCTCCTCTGAGGGAATGTGGAGGTGTAGATGCTGCCCTGGGGTTCTCGATGAGCCTTTTGTCAGCAGTGCTGGTTTCCAACGTGGTTGCTCAGTGCTGATCACACCCAGTTTTGCAGCAGACCTCGTTTAGAACCTCGCTCCCAAGGCACTGGGAGCTGCACCCCTGGGCAGGGATCTGGACTGCCTGGAATGCCTTGGAATGGATGAGCTTTGAAGGATCCTTCCAGCCCAAATTGTTCTGTAATTTCTATGGAATATTCAGTGTTTGATGCATTGGACTGGATGATTTTTGAAGGCCCCTTCCAGCCCAAATTGTTCTGTAATTTCTCTAGGATATTCAGTGTTTGATGGGTTGGACTGGATGATCTTTAAAGGCCCCTTGCAACCCAAATTGTTCTCTAATTTCTACGAAATATTCGCTGTTTGACCTCTCAGTGTGTCAGAAGAGCTGGCTGGGGACACTGGATTTCTGGATGATGCAGAAAATTTGGATGCATTCCAACGGGCAGGAGCTCAGGGAGATTCCTGTTCCCTTGGGGCCTGGCACTGAACACCCACAGAATGTTCCAGTTCTTTGCCTGAGACACCTTCAGCCAAAGCCAGCAGGCAGAGGACTGCCATGGCAGCAGGAAGTGTTGGGAAATCAGGAATCTGGGCTCTCCTGATCCGTAATTCCTGATCTAGAACTGATTTGGTAAAGCATCAGATTAAAACCGAGCCCTGTGTTTAGTCCTTTCACTCCAGCCTTCCCAGTCACAATCCCAAAGTTCCTACCCTCAGGGTATTTTGCAATGAAATCTGAGTGCCTTTTCCAGCACCTCTGGCTCTGCTTTCCAAGACATGAGGGGTGGGAAATCTCCATCTTCCCACTGGAATTGCTTTGGATTTGACTTTTTTTTTTTGCCTAGGAATTGTTCAAGGTCTTTAGCTGCGATGCAATCAAAGACCCCCAGAGTGGTTAGGGCTGGAAGGAACCTCGAGGACCACCCAGTGCCACCCCCTGCCATGGGCAGGGACACCTTCCACCATCCCCATGCTCCAAGCCCCATCCAGCCTGGCCTTGAAGGTGGCTTTGCCGAGGGCAGCAGGATGCAGTGGACAGTGGCCACGCTCAGGGGAAGAGGGAGGGACATGGAATCATAAGATCCCACAAGGATCATCTCTCGTGCACATTGGAAATGAGCTTTTCTCCTCCAAGCTCTTTTTTCTCCCCCCTCTTGCTTTTCCTCCAGCTATTTCTTCTGCCCATTCCACATGAGTGCCAAAATAAGTTGTTCAAGCGGCAAAAACGAAGAGGGGGATGAAAAAAACCCTTTCCAGTTTTATTTTCCCATCAAAATCTGAATATTTTCTGAAGAGGAGGAGGAAAAAAAAAAAAACAACAAACTAAAAACAGCTAAAAATAGAAATAAATCCCTTTTGTCTGCAAATCCCCTGGTGGGAGTGGGGGAGGTTGGGCTGAGTGACTCATTCCTGGGCAGCCCTTAGCTGTGGATGGAAACTCATCCTCAGCAGCTTTTCTGGTGTTTTCTATTTTCTAACCTGCCTGCAAGGAGGTGTTTCCTTTGTGGACTGAGGTGAAGGAGGCGCCTGCTTCTCCTTTGATATTCCCACATCTGCCATTGAAGGGTGGTTTCTCCTGGAAAACGAGGATAAAAACCATCAGTGTTTTCCTTCCCTGCCTCAAACTGTTGATGATGATGGCCCTGGGAGAGAAAATATCTGCAACTGTGCTTGATCCATGAGCTGGGAACCTGTGGCTGGATCCTGTCTCCTGATGGAGACATGGAGACACTGGGCTTGATGGATTTGGGTTCTTCACACTCCCCAGGTGCTCCCTCAGGACAGTGCAAAAGGATTTCCAAAAGCCTTTCGTGCCCTTAATGGAAATAAAGGATAGGGAAAGAATGAGAGAAAAGCAGGGAATCCTGCTCTCTTCTCGAGCTGAAAGGGATGTGTGGGACCATCACTGCCCTGTTTCCTTATCAACAGGCATCCTCTGGGCAAGGCTGAAAATCCTAGCCAAAATTCCAAGGATCAGAGGCAGCCTGACCCACACCCCTCCGGGCACAACCAGCAGGGAATACTCCCTTTTTGGGGCCATTTTTCCTCAATGGTGTTAATCCTGGTGGCTCTTCACTCAATTTCCTGCCTTTTCCCTCTCTGTCAGGACAGAGTGTCCCAGTTCCCTTTGGGAGCAGCAGGGAGACTGCTGGGCTCTGTCTCATGACAGGGTGGGATTCTCTGCTCCCTGCCTTTCCGTGGTGCTGCAGTTCAGTCCTCACTCCACACCCTCTGCTTTCTCCCGGTCAGGATGGAAGGAGCAAAGCCCTGGACACCTGATGGAAGGTTAAAGTTCAGCTGATGCATCAGCACTGCCTCTTTTCCCTCAGGATGAACATATCCAGGCCAATTTGCAGCAGAATTCACTTCCTGGACTCCGAGCAACCTTTCTGTTGTCATCCTTGTCCTAATGACATCCTGGAATTCAATTCTCCTCCCATCTCTCACTCCTGTTAATGCACAGCTTCATGTCCACCCCAGGAACGACACGAATTCCCCAGAAAAACATCAAGGGGGGGATGAGGGGATTTTTTTTTCCCCCCCTCCACCTCTTTCCCCACAGATGCATTTATCACTCGGGCAACTTCACTTGAGACTTCACTACAAATCCAAGCCGATGGCTTAGATCCAGGCAGGGAGAAGTTTTATGGACTGAGCTAAGTGTGAATTACACTTCTGGTCACGGCATTTCTTTTTTTTTTTTTTTTTTTTTTTTTTTCTTTTCTTTTTTTTTCCCTTCCTTTCTTTTCCTTCACGGTGACCCTGGCACCGAAGCAGTTACAACTGCAAAGTATTCCATAATGCACCTTTTTTTTTTTCCTTGGAAAGGTCTGGGAGGAACCTGGGTGGATTTAAAAGGTGTGGTGCCCCTGGAAAAGGGCGTTGGAGGTGCTGGTGGTGGCAGGACTAACCACTGCTTTTAGCAGCAGGTATAAATCACTGTCCTTGTCAGGCAAGACTCTCAAGGTGTCCATGTTTACCCAGGGATGAGAGGGAGGGAGGTGCATTTTCTTCCCAGTCTGGCATTAAATGCAACTCATTCCAGGGAGTAAAAGCCGTGGATTAACAGGAGTTCACCCCTGCCTGCTCTTTTGCCCTCAGCCACATTCAGGTGAGGCAGAGTTTCTCCGGTGGCGTGGGAGATGGGAAGAAAGGAAGGGTGTGCAGCCAGGTCCTGTGGGGAAGGGACTCTGGTGGTGCCCCAGTGGATGGGATGATTCCTTTCTGGTCCTTTCTGGGGATCCTGTTTCCAGGAGCAGGGTTGTTGAGCTCCCTGTTTTGCTTGGAGCACGAGGAACACAGCTGGGAGAGAATGGCGAGTGGGAGGATGTGTCTGCTCAGGAGGGGCAGTGGGAAACGTCAGTGAATGTGGAAGGGGTGGTTGAAGGATCCTCTGTTTGCTAAATTTATTTATTTATTGAATATTAGGGTTTTTTTTTTTCTTTCATTGCTTCAGGGTTAGGAGCTGGAGAACACCTCTTGCCCAGTGGGTGTGATGCCAGGATGATTTTTTGCTTTTATTTTTTTTAACACCCCTCTCACACACCCTTTTATACAGTTTGATGCATTCTCAGTGCTTTTAGCCCCACACTTGTACCTCCCCAAGGCTGAGAACTCAGCTCAGCCCCACGGCACCGTTAAACCAGGAGAGCAAACATCCTGGGAGCCCCAGACACCAAGGGCCTCTCCAGAACACATTTGGGAACCTCAGCCAGGCCCAGCCAGGGGGAAGGTTCCTCACAACGAGGGCTTCACTCCAGCCTCTCCCTGGGGGATCTTTGATAGATGTGCTAATTAGCAAGGCCTAGAATTGTGTGCATTTCAGGGCATTGCACCTGGACCAAGTGTTGCACCCAAGGATCCTGAAATAAACCCCGAGGTACAAACCCCTTTTCCCCATAAACTGTGTTTTGGTTTGAATTTTAAGACCAGGGAAAGGCAACACTGAGAGCCAGCATGTGTTGGATAAGTGGCTATTTGGAAAAAGCATTGTTTAGGTCTTCACCAAACGCTGAACTGTTTGCAGATTCCCACTTTCCCCTTGCAGCCACTCAGTACATTTGGCAGAGTTTGGTGCATTTCTCCAGGGGATTCCTCTCAAACACCTATGGATTCCCAGAGCTGGAGGCTGAGGCTGCACAGTCGCTCCCTCTCAGCACCACTGTACAAGAATTCACCGGCACAGCTTGGGATGGGCTGCTTTCCACGTGCACTTAAGGAAAAGTGAAAAAAAAAAAAGAAAACAGGAGAGAATAAATCCTGGTTCAGGAGATAAATTGCTGGAAAATATAGTGGGATATGGTATGGAAGAATTTTCTGTCTTCCTTGCAGAAAGAACTGAAGGAAGCTTGAAACTTGATCAACTCCAGCTTTGTCTGTGCTGTTTATCCAATGCTTTATTCCTCTCTAGGGCTCTGCTTTGCCCACAGGGATCTGTTGCAAGTAAACAGTGCTGCATCATCTTCTCCCCTTTCTTGCCTGTCCACACTTTCCCTGTGAAAGAAGAGAAAGTTCAGCTCCAAACAAAAACCAACAAAAACAAAAAGCCCGTGGATCAACATGGTTTTTCCTGTGGATAAGCCCCCATTGCTCCACCAGAGCTGGAGGAGCTCACAAAATATATTCCCATTAAAAGTGTAAGGGATGCAGCAGGGAACTGGGATGTGTACGGCTTTATTCCCTTATTCCTGTTCTTAGGCAGCCATTTAAGGCACCACTGCCACAGAGCAGCAGGAGTGGGGAGGGATGGAGGGAGGGATGGATGGATGGATGGATGGATGGATGGATGGATGGATGGATGGATGGATGGATGGATGGATGGATGGATGGATGGATGGATGCAAGGATGGATGGATGGATGGATGGATGGATGGATGGATGGATGGATGGATGGATGGATGCAAGGATGGGAGGAAGGAATGGAGGGATGGATGGATGGATGGATGGATGATGGATGGATGGATGGATGGATGGATGGATGGATGCAAGGATGGATTACCACCATTCCCTGCTGCCACTGGCGACTCCAAAACACACCCTCAGAACATGAGGGAGAGTTTTAAACGCTCGGAGAGCAATAAGGATATAATGCTACTAGAAAGCACCCGAAGAAAGGCCACAAAGATGATGAAGGGAATAGAGAGAATGAAGATGGTGAAAGGATGAGNTGCCACTGGCGACTCAACACACCCTCCTCAGAACATGAGGGAGAGTTTTAAACGCTCGGAGAGCAATAAGGATATAATGCTACTAGAAAGCACCCGAAGAAAGGCCACAAAGATGATGAAGGGAATAGAGAGAATGAAGATGGTGAAAGGATGAGGAACAGCTGAGGTTGCTCGGCTTGTTCAGCTTGGAGGAGGAGAGAGAGAGGAGATCATGGCCTGCAGTTTCCTCCCGAGGGACAGCTCCGATCTCTGCTCTCTGTGGTCAGGGACACGACCCAGGGAGTGGCAGGAGCTGTGTCAGGGCATGGCTAGGTTGGATATCAGGGAAAGGTTCTTTCCCCAGAGGGTGCTGGGCACTGCCNGGCCCGGCTGAAGGAGGAGAGGCCGGGAGCCGACCGGGCCGCGGGGCCGGAGGGGAGAATCCACCTTAACGGGAGCAGGAAGCGAACGGGCACCAATCAGGCCGGGAAGGGAGGCCGGGAAGGAGGGGCCGAGGGAGGGAGCGAGGGAGGGAGGGCGAGCGGGGCCGGCGGGGCGCGATGGCGGAGGGCGGGGACCCGCCCGCCCCGGGCAGGTACCGTGGGCAAGGGGGATCCCCCGGGGGTGGCCGTGCCGAGAAGGGACCGGGGGACAGTGGGGCGACCCCTCCCCTTTGTCACCCCGAGGGCTCATCCCGCCGTGTGCCTGTCTCCAGCGCAGGTCGCAACCTGAAGGAATGGCTGCGGGAGCAGTTCTGCGACCACCCGCTGGAGCACTGCGAGGACACCCGGCTGCACGACGCGGCCTTCGTGGGGGACCTGCCCACCCTGCGCAGCCTGCTGCAGGACGAGAGCTTCCAGAGGTGGGCATGCAGCCCCGGGGACACGGCCCCGCCACCTGCCAGCTCCCCCCGCACCCCGGGCTGCCCCGCGTCCCACCCCGCTTCGCACGGACCGCGCTGGCAGGGAGCTTAAAGAGCATCCAGTGCCACCCTTGCCCCGGCAGGGACACCTGCCGCTGTGCCAGGCTGCTCCCAGCGCCGTCCAGCCTGGCCTGGAACACTTCCAGGGATGGGGGGTTTATGGGAGAGGTGTCAGGGAGGGTGCTTCGCTCGCCGTCCTCAGAGCTGCGCCTTTTGGGGGTTCCTGTCTCAGCCCTTTTTGTTGTGGGAGGTGCCGGGGTGCTCTGCTCGCTGTCCCCACAGTCTGCACCTTCTGGGGACTCCGGTTTCACCCCGGTTTTTTTGGGAGAGGTGTCTCCTAGGATGCTCTGGCTGTTCCCACAGCCTGCTCCTTTTGGTGACCCTCATCTCATCCCGTTTTATCATAGCATGGTTTGGGGTGGGAGGCATCTGAAAGCTCATCCCACCCCAACCCCTGCGATGGGCAGGGACACCTTCCACTATCCCAGGTTGCTCCGAGCCCCGTCCAGCCTGGCTTTGGATGCTTTCATGGATGAGAGGTTTTATGGGAGAGGTGTCAGGGTGGGAGGATGCTCCCCTTTCCCCCAGATCATTCCCCTGATTTCCCAGGAGGCAAATCTCACACCAGCTCGTGAGGCTGTGGCAGCTGTGCACGAGCTCTTTTCAGATCAGGACAGGAATGTGATACCAGGAAAATGGGAGCCTACGGATAATGGGAAAAACATACAAAAGGGATTACAGTCAGCTACAAACCTGAAACACCCCATGTTACAAAATCTAACCCTGTGACTGTGGGGACAGTTAATTAATTTTCCTGCACCGTGGAGAAATCTGCTTGCAGTGCTAAATGTCTCTCAGCCTCAAAAAAAGGGTGTAATTTCAGGAAAAAATGAGAATGAGCCAGCCCTTCTTTCTGCTTCCTGGGCAGCTGGAGCTCTTGGGACCCTTGGGCTGAGATTTTTTTGTAGGAAAAAGCAGAGTTTGACAGGAAGAGCCCACAGCCCAATTCCACAGGTGATGGAGTGAGCAGAGAAGTGATAGCTTTGAATTTGGAGGTAGATACGGACCTCAAAGCTCATCCCATTCCACCCCTGCCACAGGCAGGGACACCTCCCACTGTCCCAGGCTGCTCCAAGCCCCATCCAGCCTGGCCCTGGACACTTCCAGGGATCCAGGGGCATCCACAGCTTCTCTGGGCTACCAGTTTGGGACAGTAAAAGGATGAAAGGGAGAAGTTGCTTTTTTTTTTCCCCCCATAGGTGATTTTTGAGGCCAGGTTTGTGCAGGCATGCAGCCCCTGGCACAACCGAAGCCCATCTAAAGCACTGGCTCCGGCTCACGCCACAGTCTCTGGCTACCACTTATTGACAGGAGCTTTTTGGGGCTGCTAAAAGTGCCAGGAATCAGAGGATCACATCCTGAGTGGAAGGGACCCGCGAGGATCCAAGTCCAACCCGTATCCCTGCACAGACACCCCACCCTCCCCACCTTGTGCATCCCTGGCAGCGCTGTCCAAACAAACCCTCCTTGGAAGCCGAGGCGACCTCCGGGCTGGGGAGCCTGGGCAGCGCCCAAACTCGCAGGGCAAGGGGCTGGGGCCTTCCCTAACTGCGTGCTCCCCGCCCTGCTGCAGCCGGATCAACGAGAAGTCGGTGTGGTGCTGCGGCTGGCTGCCCTGCACCCCGCTGCGCATCGCGGCCACCGCCGGCCACGGCCCCTGCGTGGACTTCCTGCTGCGCAAGGGAGCCGAGATCGACCTGGTGGACGTCAAGGGGCAGACTGCCCTCTACGTGGCCGTGGTCAACGGGCACCTGGAGTGTGCCAAGATCCTGCTGGAGGCCGGCGCTGACCCCAACGGCAGCCGGCACCACCGCAGCACCCCGGTGTACCACGCGGCACGGGTGGGACGCGCCGACATCCTGCGGGAGCTCATCAGGTCACAGCTCGGGGCCGGGAGGGGTTGGGTGTGGGGCTGGCTCTCCCTTCTCCTGCTCCCTCGGGGTCCCTTCCCTCCTTGCCGCAGCTGGCACGGCTCTTGAAGTGGAGGGATCCATCCTTGGATTCCCTGTCACTTGGCCTTGGTGTTGCCTTTCGCTGGTGNCGGGCTGGGGAGCCTGGGCAGCGCCCAAACTCGCAGGGCAAGGGGCTGGGGCCTTCCCTAACTGCGTGCTCCCCGCCCTGCTGCAGCCGGATCAACGAGAAGTCGGTGTGGTGCTGCGGCTGGCTGCCCTGCACCCCGCTGCGCATCGCGGCCACCGCCGGCCACGGCCCCTGCGTGGACTTCCTGCTGCGCAAGGGAGCCGAGATCGACCTGGTGGACGTCAAGGGGCAGACTGCCCTCTACGTGGCCGTGGTCAACGGGCACCTGGAGTGTGCCAAGATCCTGCTGGAGGCCGGCGCTGACCCCAACGGCAGCCGGCACCACCGCAGCACCCCGGTGTACCACGCGGCACGGGTGGGACGCGCCGACATCCTGCGGGAGCTCATCAGGTCACAGCTCGGGGCCGGGAGGGGTTGGGTGTGGGGCTGGCTCTCCCTTCTCCTGCTCCCTCGGGGTCCCTTCCCTCCTTGCCGCGGCTGGCACAGCTCTTGAAGTGGAGGGGTGCCCAAAGGGGCATCCTTGGATTCCCTGTCACCTTGCCTTTCCCTGGTGTTAAAACCAAAACACAGTTTATGGGGAAAAGGGTTTTTTTACCTTGGGGTTTATTGCAGGATTCTTGGGTGCAGCACTTGCTCCAGGTGGAATGCTCTGAGAAATTAATGTACCACCCATCACACTGAAATACACACAATTATAGGCCTTGCAAAATTAACATATCTATCAAAGATCCCCCAGGGAGAGGCTGGAGTGAAGCCCTCGTTGTGAGGAACCTTCCCCCTGGCTGGGCCTGGCTGAGGTTCCCAAATGTGTTCTGGAGAGGCCCTTGGTGTCTGGGGCTCCCAGGATGTTTGCTCTCCTGGTTTAACGGTGCCGTGGGGCTGAGCTGAGTTCTCAGCCTTGGGGAGGTACAAGTGTGGGGCTAAAAGCACTGAGAATACATCAAACTATGTAAAAATGTATATAAGAGGGGTATAAAAGAAAAAGGCAAAAATTCATCCTGACATCATTGGCAGCAAGTCTGCTCCCACGTGTTCCAATCCCAGCCCAAGGGAGGAGTCTCCAGTTCTGAGCCCATCTTCCAGTCAGATCCAATCCTTGCAGTGCCCCCTGCTTCCACCCTGCCCCTGACTGGGGTGATGAGGGAGGTGATTCCCCCAGAGAACCTCCCTGGGTGCTGGGTTTTCCCTCAGGAGACTCCCTTGGCAACACTGGCAGGGAGTGGGCTCAAGGTGTAGCAGGAGAGGCTGGGGGAGCTTGAATTGCTCCTTCCATGGCGTGCCCTGATTATTCCTCCTTTTAAATGGGAAGGTTTTTGTCCAAGGGAGCGTGCTGACAAGTGACCATTGATGCCAAATAATAAGGGATTGTAATGGGAAAATGTAGTTTTCAGAGGGAAATAGTGAAAGAGAAGGAAACCAAAGGAATCCCTTTGATGACCCCAAATGCTAGAAAATAACAAAAGGATTTGAAGAGGAAAAGATTCAAAATCCTTGGGGGATTTTCTTCCTTTTCTGAGTTTTCAAACAAATGCAGCTTGGAGGAAGAAGGGGGAGACAGTGCTCCCTCCTTGCTCCTTTCCCAGCCAGCTGAGAAGAGGATGTTCCCATCAGCACAGGGTTCAACTCTCTGCATTCCCAAAAATCTCCCCTGCTCCCTCCACCCAGGCAGGATGAGATGCAGCAAATGGTATTTCAGCAGCACGGGGAGAGCTGATGCCTTGATTTATGTGTCTGCTCCTTGGGATACCTCGCCAGCAATATTAAAAGCAAGATTTTGGACAACTTTCAGGATTAAAAATTAACTGGAGGTCGTCCAATCTCTTTTTATTAGGCAATGTCTCTCCCAAGGCTGCTAAGCTAATACCAAATTGTCAGATTGCCCAAAATCCCAACTATCTCGGAGTAGGGATTTCACAGATCTGTGCAGAGTCACTTAGGGAATTCATCTTACAGGGATTTTTGACATGCTGGCCCTACAGGATTTGGCAGGGGGAGTGCAGCGAGGAAGACACTTTTTCCTGAGACAGGAGGGAAGATTTTGAGAGAGCCCAAAATCCAGTCAGGTTTGCTGCAGGTGTCTAAACATCACCTGGTTTGAAAATCCTGATGGTAGCACCATTGGGATCCCTGAGTGTTCCTGCAAGTGTTGAACCACGTGAGAGGTGAGATGCCATCCATGGATAGTAAATCCACACGTGGCTGTGGAATGGGGATCCATTTTCATTAGCAGGCTGATGGAAATATTTAGGGTTCTAATGCCAGGGTTTAAATGGCATTCCTGATAATTTGGGATCATGCCGTGGTGGGATCAGTTAAAGTGGAATTTTTGAGGGGAGCAAAAATCCTTTTGCCAGGCTAAAACTGGGGGAAAAGCTGCCAGATCACCTCCCCCCACGCCTCAGGTGCATGCCTGACCCTGCTAAAAGTAGAATTTGGGGGTTTGCTTGGAATTGAAGGTTTCCACTGAGAATTTTGATGGTGATAATGGGGATAAAAAGGACTGAAATGAGGGGACACCTCCTATCTGCTCAAGAGGCCTTAAGTGGCCTCCCAACAGCCCTGTGGGAGTCCCACAGCAGCATGGATACCTCTGTCCAAATGCTTGTTGGACAAAATAATCTGATTTTAAGGGAGAAAGTACACTTTGTGCCATTGGCAGCTCCTAGAGGAGTCTCTCAGCTCTTGTTTTGGGTGTGCTTCATTTAAATGAGGCTTTTCCCATCCTCAGAACTGAAGGATTTGGTTAAATATTTGCTGGACTGGGAGCAGTCCCGGCTGGTTTTGGTGAGAACTGTGCCTTGCTTTGAGGCAGGATTTGTCCCCAGGTGTTTTCCTTAGTTTTATGACCTCCTGGAAAGAAAATAATGCTATCTAGGGAAAACTCTAGTTCTCTGAGTGCTCAGTTGGCAATTTGGGGAGGGGCATTGGTGGGTGAAGGAGCCTTTCCTCCCTCTGTGGGTAGAACGGACCCACAAATCCAATCAAAACCAGCTACTCCTTAGGGATTGTGTTGTCTTCCTCCTCCTTCCCATCCAAGCTTTGTGGGAGGCCCTTGGAATTACTGTCCCCACTGCCTGGGGGAATCCCCAGCAGATTCCAGCCCCTCAGGGAGCTGGGGTTTATCAGGGCTGTTCCGCTGTGGAGTGCAGATTCCCGTTTCCATTTCCCTGCTGTTGGGGATGGAGTGCCTGGATTGCTGTCTTGTCCTGGTGGGGGAAGTTATTTCAGCATCCCTCTTCAGTGGAGTTCATCTGGAAACATCCCTGCTCCCCAGGCAGCTTGTTAGCATCCAGCATGACGTGGTGCTGGCTCAGGGCTGAGCCATCCCTGGTGCCAAGACACGAGGGGAGAGAAAATACAACTAAAGGTTCCTGGGTCGAGAGAAGGAATGGGAGTGATAAGGAAGGGGAGAGATAAGGAAGGGGAGAGATCACTCACTAAATACCATCATGGGCGAAACAGGCTCAGCTTGCGGGTTTGATTTATTCCTAATAAGATCAGAGCAGGGTAATGAAGAGCGGAACAAATCTTAAAAACCACCCCTCTTTCCCAAGCTCTCTCTCTTCCCCCTCACCCACCATGGGAGAAGCTTTTCAGAAAGCCCACCACCAAAACCTGGCTGTGCCATCCCAATCCATCGGGAGGGCAGGGATGTTGCTGTTCCTCCCCTCTCCAAACCCCGGTGTGATAAACGACGTTCACTCCTGGGGAATTTTAAAAGGGTTATTAAGGGGTTTAATAAAAGGGGCAATAGGAGACAGAAATAAAACAAACAGAATTAATATGGCCGGGTGCTTGGCATGATGCCAGAGGCACACCTTAGCTACCAAACCTCTTCTGTTAAATGCCTGAGTCTCATACATATTCATAAACCTGCATGCATTATGCAAACATTCCTTATTTTGGTTTCAAGACCCCCAGTTCCAATCTCTGCAGATCTGTTTAAAAGTTGCTAATCCAGTTCTGCTGGCTGATGTTTTTGGTTGTCCTGTTTTTTTCACATTCTGGTCAATATCTTCTTCCTTCCAGAAGTCTTAGGTATGTATGGTTATCTAGCCAGATACCTCAGGAATGTCAGGACCTCCTTGCTCCTTTGTTAGTTACATGAGAGAAAGCATTTCTGCATACCATGCTAGAATCCTAAGGAGTCACATTACTAAAAAGTTACATCCACACAACTACATTTTCTAACATTATACATACGACATTCAATTTTTAATATTTGAGAAAAGCCAATAATACAATACATACTTATAACATACTTACAACACCGGGCTGCTGTGAGCAGGGCAATGCCTTCGGGGAGATCAGACCATGCTGCATGCACCCTCCCTGCTCAGACCCACGTGCCCTTCAGCCTCACTCCCTTGCCATTCCCAACCCTCCCTCCCTCTATCCCCGAGCAGGTACGGCGCGGACGTGGACGTGAACCACCAGCCGGCATCGCGCGGGCCCGGGCAGGCGCTGCGGCCCCTGACCACGCTGGTGGTGTGCCCGCTGTACATCAGCGCTGCCTACCACAACCTGCCCTGCTTCCGCCTGCTGCTCCAGGCGGGAGCCGACCCGGATTTTAACTGCTGCGGGCCCATCAACGTGCAGGGCTTCTCGCGGGGCTCGCCCGTGTGCGTGCTGGACGCCGTGCTGCGGCACGGCTGCGAGCCGGCCTTCGTCCGCCTCCTCGTGGACTTTGGAGCGGATCTCAACCTCGTCAAGGTGGAGGCCTTGGGAGGCGAGGCCACGGGGAGGGTCAAGGTGAACCCCGAGGCGCTGGAGGTGTTCAAGGAAGCGAGGGGTGAGTCGGGCGCGAGGCCCCGGAGCGGCGCCGCGGATGGATGCGGGAGAGCTCTCTGGAGGGGTTTGGAGGGGAAAGTGCGGTGGGGTGGGTGTTGCTGTCCTCACTTCCAGGGCCTTCAGCAGTTAGGTGACAAACAACAGCAGCGTTCATGACTTCTGCACTTCCTGTTTCCCCCCCCCGCGCTGTTTTGGTTTGAGACAAAATTTAGAGGAGACACTTAGATACTTAAATTTAGAGGTGTCGCTCTAAGACTCCCCCCTGCCCCCATTGCATTTTGTACCTTCACGTGGTGTTTTCCCCTCTTGAGTCCTTCAGCAGCCCAACCTCTGCTGTAACTCTGCATTTTTCATCTTTCCCAGCTCTTTTTCCCACCCATATAGGCAAAGCTTAGGGGGTCCTATCTGAGCTGGGCTTTGGAGCTGTGGTCACCAGTGGGCTCCAGTTCTCCAAAGCCACACAGGTGTATCCCAACTGTTCCTGTGTGATGCTGGGCTCTGAATCCAAGAGGGAGTTTAATCTGGGCTGGCTGCTTGGGAAGGAAAGGCAGAAATGGTGGTGAAAAGGGGCAGGAAGAGGCTCACGTAAGCTGGAGTTCCATTAGGGTTTAGGAGGCAAACAGGGCTCCTCAGGTGGAGCATGTGGGATAATGGGGCGGTGCTGTGGGGGTCCAGTTCCTGAATCAACACGGACACCACCATCCTCTTGTCCCTGTGCTGGAAAAGCTCTCCAGGGACTCAAAGGAAGCCCTGAAAAGGAAGTTGAGACAAGGCCTGAGCTGGCCATCAGTGCTGTTATTTCCCAGGGAGAAAGAATAACATCTATGTTATTTTAAAATGATCCAAGTAGAACCATGGAGTGTTCTGAGTTGGGAGGGACCCACAAGGATCAAAGTCCAACCCCTATCCCTGCACAGACACACCAGCAATCCCACCCTGTGCACCCCTGGCAGTGCTGTCCTGGAATTCCTGGAGCTCTGGCAGCCTCGGGGCTGTGCCCATTCCCTGGGGAGCCTGGGCAGTGCCCAGCACCCTCTGAGGGGGAGAACCTTTCCCTGATATCCACCCTAACCCTGCCCTGACACAGCTGCAGCCATTCCCTCAGGTCCTGGGCAGTGATGGCCTCCATGGTCCCCAGCCCATCCAGCCTCCAGCTCACCCTTCCAGCCTGCCCCTGTGGCTGCTCCAAATCCAGAAGGTTTGGCCTCCTCACGAGGCAGGATCTGTGCACCCTCAGCTCTCCTGCACCCCAGAGTTGCTGTTCTCCCTCTCTCCTTCCCCAGTAACTCTTTGTTCCCTGTGTTTTTCCCTTGCAGGCCGCACCCGGAGCCTCTTGTCTCTGTGCCGCATAACTGTACGGAGAGTCCTCGGCAAATCCCGCCTGGATCTGATCCAAAACCTTCCCATCCCAGACCCCATTAAACAATTTTTACTCCACGAACACAGCTAAGGGGCAGCTGGCTGCTTTTGGGGACAGTTTGACTTGGTAACCCTACCAGAGGCAGGTGCCAACCCTGCCCCTTTTCCCTTTATGGGGTGCACGTAATTCCCTGCTCCTGTGGATATTTTTTTCCCCCCACTCCAGATTTAGGGTGCAGTGATTTCCGTGTGTCTTATCTCCCTGGGGAGAGGCTGCTGAACGTGTGTGGGTGTTGCTGGAGTAAATACAATATATCCTGTAGCTGCTGGCAAATGTGTAACCTCTGTCACTGATCTGTGTCACGCACACTCCTGAGGTCTCTGTGGCATTTCTCTGTGGAAAGTGTCCCTACTTTCCTGTCTTTCCCATCACATAAAAGTTCCTACCTGCATTTCACTCCATATCCCACGGTAAGGCCAGAGAAAACCCTCCCAGATCCACTTAACAGGTTTGTTTTGTTTCTGTTGTGGAAAAGGGAGAAAAAAAGGAGGTTTTTTTGAAGGAGTTGGGAGATTTTGTGCTTCTAATCGCTGTGTTGTATCCAGCAGCCTGGACTCCTTTGATTTCCAGTGCCTCTTCATGCCAAAAACTCCCTGAAGAGTCATTCTGCAGGGAGTCACCAGCCTTTTGTTGGGATCTGAGGGTCAGCCAGTGGCATGGTCAGTGCAGAGGAATCATTGTCAAAACAGCAACTTTAGAAGGATAGATAGAGATGATGGTGCCTCAGGATCTTGGGAAAAATCTCAGGTGACAATTGGTATTTGCTTTTACTTTACTGATTGAAGTGAAGTCCCTGTGTTATAAGTTTATTTTTTGGGGTGATTTTTCTTTGCTAGCTCTTCTTCCCATGCTCAAAGGTAATTTTCCAGATGTGGCCTTAAAGATCAGAGAATCCCAGCTTTGTTTGGACTGGAAGGGACCTTAAAGCTCACCTAGGTCCAAATTCCTGCCTGGACAGGGACACGGACACCTTCCACCATCCCAGCTTGCTCCAAGCCCCATCCCCAAACCCTATGGATTTACCCCTTAGGCTTTCCCACCGATTCCAAAGTGTTCTTATCCCAGAGGCATAACTAAAAGCAAAGCAAACCCAAGCAGAGGACATTTCCAGAGCCTCTCCAGGTGAGATGCTGTGCACAGTGGAGCTGTGGGCAGGTGAGGAGGGGCAGCTCTCCCTCTCCAGCTGGTTTTGGTTTTCCCAGCGCTGGCTGGTTCCCCACGAGCTGCACGCTGCCTTTATAGAGGTGTGAACATGCCTGGGAGGTGCAAACAGGTTGTAAAGCCTCTTGGCACCTGGCTGGGGGAGCCATAATGGTTTGCAGGAGCACAAAACGCCATGGGAAAGGCTTTTGGGGTTGGCTTTTCCCCGTGGGATTTTGCTTGGATTGGAAATAGGGCACCCAGCTGGGGTGAGGGTGGTGGGGTGGGTGTGGGGAGAGCTGGAAGGACCTACAGGGATCATCCAGTCGAGCTCCTGGCCCTGCACAGACACCCCAACAATCCCACCCTGTGTCCAAACCTCCCTGGGCTCTGTCAGCCATGACCATTCCCCATTCCAGTGTCCAACCACCCTCTGGATCCAGGCAGTTCCACCTGGAATGAGCTCCAGTGAAATGCCTCAGTGGGAATGACAGAGGGTGGCCCAAAGGAAGGGAGGGAATCAACACAAGTCCAGTGCTTGATGGCTAATTAAAGCTGAGCCTGTTACAATGTTAATTAGTGATTCCATCCAAAGGATTCCCCTGACTGTGGATCTCTCCAGGTTTTAGGGTGGTTCTCCCAGCCCAGTAGCAGCTTGAGGTTCATCAGTGACTTGGAGATGTGCAGAATCAAAGCTTTGGAGTGCCTGGATCATCCATCCATCCATCCATCCATCCATCCATCCATCCATCCATCCATCCACCCAACCATCCATCCACCCAGATTCCATCTTCCATCTTCTGTGAGGGACTTTGCCTCTGGAAAAGGCCAAAGCTTTGGCTTGAGGGCCTGGAATGAGTCCAGCTTGGGGACAAACTCACATAATGTTAAGATATAAGCACACAGGATTACTGTTGGAATGAAGTCCCTGTGGGGATTGGTTGCTGAGGCTACTTAAACCCAGCTTTGCTGAGCTGGTCTAATACATGGAGAATTTGGAATTTTCCCTGTAGAGAGATAATAATGAATCTTAAAATAGATTCAGGATATTCATAGACTTCATTGTCCTGTCCCACAGGGCCAAACCCTACATCCTCTGCTTGTCCCTATCCTTTTAAACCCAGGAAACAACATCCAGTATGAAACCTCAATGATATGTGCATTTTCACATGATGTAAACAGCATTCCCTTCTGTGAAGGTGTTTTTTTTCTGTGTTGTCCATGGGGCATGCTCAGATAATCTGAGTCAAAATTGAGTTTTGTGCAGTTGTGGGTGGGAAATTAAACATGGAAATGAAACATCCCTGCAGTGTACCTCCCATGCACTGAAAAATGCTCATTATATTTGTGCAGAATATATAAAATGTGTGTGATGTGGCCTTGCTGGAGGCTTGGATGGGACAGGATAAGAAGATTTGTAAAATGCTCGAAGAAGCAAACCAGATCTGGAATCAGCCAAGCTCATCCAAAGCTGTCTTTTCATGTTGGCATTCTTGTCTTTGTTGCTTGGGGAGGGTTTCCAGGGCATGGAATGCTGGTGGCTGGGATCCAGATAGCATTTCCTGCTCCTTGGGAGTTTTGCAAAAGGCAGAGGAACAACAATCTGATAGGTTGAGGTGGTTTTTTGGTTGCTTTTGGAGGTTTTGTTTCTTGTTTTTCAACCCCCACAGTCAAATAAAGCCCTTTTCACCCCAAACCTGCCCTTGAATTACAGCAGTTTTTAGCCTTTGCAGTGAAGAAAACCATGGCAGGACACAACAGAAAGGACAAAATGCTGCTTCCAGAGGTGCCCATGAGCAGCTCGTGTGCTTTTCCCAGGGTCGGATGGTTTGGGAAGTCAAATAAAGTCCTTTTTACCCCAAACCTGCCCTTGAATTACAGCAGTTTTTAGCCTTTGCAGTGAAGAAAACCATGATGAGACACAACAGAAAGGACAAAATGCTGCTTCCAGAGGTGCCCATGAGCAGCTCGTGTGCTTTTCCCAGGGTCGGATGGTTTGGGACAGCAGCAGGATCAGAGCTCAGCACAGGTGGGAGGTGCCCGTACCCGGATCCATGTCCCTACCCATAAAGGTGCCCCGGTGCCAAGAGAACGGAGAAGGAAGCAGGATGCCTCTGGATCGGGGAATGCCCGGATCCAAGCCTCTCCCTGTTCTCCAGCCGCTGGAGGGGGCCGGAGAACCGCGGTCCCTCTGCGGGGACCTGCAGGGACAGCGCCGGTGCCACCTCCTGCCTTGCCCTTCCTGGGCGATTTTCAGGGCATCCTGGAATTTTTCCACCCTCACAGCAGGGCGAAGAGGGCTCTTTAAACCTCTCGTTTCTGCTCCTGTTCCCTTGGTGGCTCTGGGAATGCAGCTCCTCGGTTTGTCTTGGCACGCGAGCAGATGTAATTCCTCAAAATATTTTGATTCTTATTACTGAACTTTGTTTTGTGGCATTTTCGCTCCCTGCAAGCTTGAGCTGCAAGACTTTCTGCAGGTTGCTGTGTTCTTCCTGAGGATTAGCAGGTGTACCTGAGGATTTAGTCCCTGCAGCTGCCTCCAGGTGAGGGCACAGTCTCTTTTTCAGGATTCCTGCTTTTTTTCACTTGGGAGATGTTTGTCTGATCCGGTGCCAGCGTTTCCTCTGAGGGCAATACCAGAGTTTTTCCTAAATTGGAGGAAAATGATCAAATGGTCTGGAATTATGGTGATAAAAAACGAAGCCAAACAAGCCCTAACCTTAAATTTTAACACCTTGATACTCTTTTAATTTGGAGTTTTTCCCTCCTGCCTCTCCATACATCTCCCCCCAGGCCACCCCAAACTGGTACCCACAAGTCAGCAGCAACATCTCTGCGATGCAGCTTAAACAGGAGATTTATCCTTAAAATAAGGATATCTCCTTATCCTTGGGAGATAGCTATGTGTCTGAGCTGCCAGTTTAGGGACAATAAATGTGGAATTGTTTAAAGGAATTGCTTGTTATTTACCTGTGCCCCCTGGGACAGACAAGCTGGGATTTCTGGTCCCCTTTGGCTGAATTTCCTGTGTGGATGGAATTTTGTTGTTGCTGTTCCCCATTGGCTCCTCCAGCCTTGTCTTCCCTTCCCAAAGGAGCTCTTTGTGACACCCTGCAAGCTGCAGCCATGAAGGCAAAAAAAGGAAAGGGCCGTGGAAGAAAAAGAAGGAAAAGGTTCTGGCTGCCCCTGGATCCCTGGAAGTGTTCCAGGCCAGGTTGGACATTGGGGCTGGGAGCAGCCTGGGGTGGTGGAACGTGTTCCTGCCCATGGCAGGGGTGGCACTGGATGAGCTTTAGGGTCTATTCCCACCCAGACTATTCTGGGATTGCATGGAGAGGGCAGTGGCTCCCCTGGTGCCCCCAGCCCTGAACAGTGACAGGAAGCTGCAGCCCCAGCAGAGCTCATTCTCCCACCTGCATCCAGCACTTTTCCCATTCTTCCCTCTGCATCCAGCACTCTTCCCCCCCTGACACACGTGTGCTGCTCTGTTTTCCACCTCTTTTCACTTGCTTTGTTGGTTCCCATTGTTCGTGCTTGTGGGAGAGGGCTGCAAACGTGCTGTTGTTTACAGGAAAGTGCTCTTTGTTTCCCCAGCGTGGAGCATCTGGTGTTTGTGAGCTTTCCAACAGAAACTCAGCCAGCCCCAGCGTGCCTGGCCAGGAGTCCATGTGTGCCACCACAGCCTGTGTCCCAAAAAGGCTCTAAAAACCCCAGAGTGAGAAGAGCCAGGCTGGACAGGCCTCGGAGCAGCTTCATGGAAGGTGTCCCTGCTCACGGCAGGGCATGGAACTGATACCAGGATGATTTGTTGGTTTTTTTTTCTACACCCCTCTTACATACTCTTATAGTTTGATGTATTCTCAGTGCTTTTAGCCCCACACTTGTACCTCCCCAAGGCTGAGAACTCAACTCAGCCCCACGGCACCGTTAAACCAGGAGAGCAAACATCCTGGGAGCCCCAGACACCAAGGGCCTCTCCAGAACACATTTGGGAACCTCAGCCAGGCCCAGCCAGGGGGAAGGTTCCTCACAACGAGGGCTTCACTCCAGCCTCTCCCTGGGGGATCTTTGATAGATGTGCTAATTAGCAAGGCCCATAATTGTGTGCATTTTGGTGTGATGGGTGGTGCATGCATTCTCAGAGCATCCCACCTGCACCAAGTGCTGCACCCAAGGATCCTGCAATAACTCCTGAGATAAAAACACCTTTTCCCCATCAACCATGTTTCGGTTTGAATTTTAAGACCAGGCAAAGGCATCAGAACAGGATGGGTTTCCAAGATCCTTTCCAACCCGAAGCACTCAGCGATCCAGGGAGATAACTAAAGGCAGGATGGGTAGGATGGAGCAGCACAGCTGATTTATGGCTGCAGCCATCCCCCCCTCAAGGCAGCAGGATGATGATGATGATGATGATGATGATGGACGATGTGTCCTCACTCCCCTCCCCATGGCACAGGCCGTCCGTGAGCTTTCCCAACGCACCAGGGCGAGGCCATGCTTGCATTCCCGCTGATGGAGCCTTTCCACAGGCAGCTGAAAGCTGCTGGGGGAGTTTGGGAAGCTGGGCTCCAGCCACGATCCTCAGCTCAGGATCCAAGCCCTCTTCGTTGCAATGATTTGGCGACGTCCATTCATTTTTAACGTCTGGCGAAAGCGGGGCCTGCGTTTCCTCAGAGAAAATGAGAGCTGAAGGATGCTGAAGCGCCTCCAGAAACTGGGAGTTAAATTAAGGAACAGTTTCAAGGGCACTGAGTGCTGTTAGCCCCACATTGGAGGCACGGGAGATGTAGGAGGCACAGGGAATGGGATGGATTGTTCAGGGGGTGTTGCCGACCCTGCTTTTGCTTGTGGTTGGAATGTGCTCATAGGTTCACCCCTTGTTTCCCTTCCCACAAAATGCAGTTTTTAGCAAAACAGTTTTTTTTTTTTTTTTTTTTTTTTCCAGGTGAAATTTCAGCTGTCGAGCATTCTCCATCGGTGTGGGAGCAGCTTCTGGAAGTTTCATTCTTTGGATTTTAGCTTTGTATGAGGGTTTTGTACAGGGACCTCTAGTGCCAGGACACAGGGAATGGCTTTCCAGGGCCAGAGGGCAGGGATGGATGGGATATTGGGAAGGAATTGTTCCCTGGGAGGGAGGTGAGGCCCAGAGCAGCTGTGGCTGCCCCTGGATCCCTGGCAGTGCCCAAGGCCAGGTTGGATGAGGCTTGGAGCCAGCTGGGATAGTGGGAGGTGTCCTTGTCCATGGCACTTGGACATTCACCTGCAGCTCCATCTTACTGAGCTGGAAAGGAATTTGGCTTTATAATAAATACATTATCAGACTGTTCTTCAGAGGTGTTCAAGGCTTTACCTTCATCAAAGCAACCAATAAATCCTATAAATATCATTAGGAAAGCAGATGTTTCCAGTCGTCCCAACTTCCCTCTAACATCAATTCCTATAATCACCGACCCCCATCAGTGCAGGCTAAAGCATTTATGGAATTCCAGAGGGATTTGGGCTGGAAGGGACCTCCAAACCTCCCCATCTCACCCCACCCCTCGCCGTGGGCCATCCCTGGAGAGGAGCTGGGGGCCAGCTGTGAAATCTGACAATTGAGGACTATTTTTAACCCAGAGGCCTGAGACAGTGTCTGGTCCCTCTTGCTGGGAGTTGTTCTCGCTGGGTGTTCAGCGAACTTTGGGCTGGATCCATCAACTTTCAGCTCAGTGATAACCCGGAATATTTCATGCATGGTGGACCGTGGAGGATGCAGAGATGTCAGCAGAAGCTCTCGTGCCAAGGCAAACAAGGCCAGGAAGTTTTACTGTTCCCATTGCTGGGAACCTTGTTCCTCTTTGCTCCCTGGATGTGTCTGTGCATCAAGAGAGGCCAAAAGGTGCAGGTAAACATGAATCCCATGTTTCTGTGCTATCCAAAGGCGAAAAAAAGGGGAGTTAGGGGGGTTTTGTGCATTCAGACTCCTGTAACGCTGAGCTCTGTGCTGCTGTGAACTGCTGCTTGCTTCCCACCAGAGAGCATTCAACATGGCACGGAGACAGGGTGAAAATGCATCGTGTCCAGCATAGAATTCACTGGGAAGCCTTGGCTGGACTCCCACTTTGGTTTCCAACTGTGGTGTCCATCCAGCTGAAGGAAAACTCTTTCCCCCGAGGGTGCTGGGGCACTGCCCAGGCTTCCCAGGGAATGGTCATGGCCTCAATCCTGCCAGAGCTCCAGGAGAGTTTGGACACCACTCTCAGGGATGCACGGGATGGGTTTGCTGGGGTGTCCGTGCAGGACCAAGAGCTGGACTGGATGATCCTTGAGGTTCCTTTCCAGCTCTGGAGACATTCCATGACTCTTTTCTCTGGCAGGAAAAACGCTTCACCCGGCTTTGAAGTGCCCGCTCTGGTTAGCAGGGGTCAGATGTTTGAACACAAGTGAGGATATTTTCTGGGCTGATTGAATCAAGGCATCTGGCACGGGAGTCCTCCTGCAGATAGCTTTCCATGGAAAAGAGTTCCCGTGCCATGAATGTCGCTCAGAGATTAGATTACCAATGGGATCTCATGTGCTCCTCCCTTTAAAGTGAGGTGTGGGCTCCCAGATGGAGCTCGGGGGTCAGGCCCACAGCTCTCTTCTCCTGATGGGATTCCCAGTGGAATTCCTCTTGGCCTCCTCTGCATCCAGCAGCCACGCAGGGGATGAGAGCAGCGAGCTCTCCAGCTCGCCATGGCTCGGAGCATCCCAGCCTGGGAGCAGCCAGACCCATTCTCTCCTTGGATCCAGAGTTTTTCCTTCACATCTCCGTGCCCAGACTCCCCGAGTCCGAGCCATCCCCGTGGAGGAGTGCCACGTCCGGTGGCTGTGATTCAGCACCAGCAGGAATGCGCGGGGAGTCCAACCCCGCGATTCATTTCCCTGAACCTCCCTGCAGTGACGTCCCTCCGGCCCCACTGGGGACGGGCAGAGAGGATTTTTTCCCCCCAAACGGCCCCAAATGCTGAAGTCCCCACGTGTTTCAGCTCTTACTCACCCTCTCCTGCGGCACGAGTAGCTGCTCAAGGGATGGATCAGAGCCTCCCTTCGTGCAAGGTGACGTCGCCCACTGGAGAAGCAAAAACCAGTTTGGACCAGAAGATTTTAATCAGTTCAGGACCTCCAAAGCCTGGGAGGAACTGGACTTGGGCAAATTTTATTTTGCTGCGCCTTTCACTCTGGATTTTTGCCCCTCTATTGACCCTATTGACTCCTCTATTGTCTATTGACAAAGACGAGGAGCCTTGGGTTTTGGGCACTTCAGGTTCCAAGCGGCCTGGGCACAGCAGGTGCCCAAGCAGCACTGAGAGCCCCATGCTGCCACACAGAACCAGGGCACAGAGGGGCCCTGGGGGATTTTGGGTCTCCAGGAGGATGAGGGGCAGGCAGAAGTTGATTTTTGGGTACGTCGTGGCTCGTGGGACTTGCGTCAGGCTGCGATTCAGCAGGAGCCGGTCTGTGGCCGGTGCTGCCAAGATCCAGGAGTTAATTCTTATTCCATGAGCAGGCCAGAGCTCTCATCCAGCCAGTTCCCCTGGGGTGCAGAGAAAGAAATGCTCTGAGAAATAAACACAGACACAAACAAACAGCAGACTTGGCGCTCGCCTTCGCAGGCAATGGGAATATCTGCTCCGTTCCTGCCGAGGTAATTGGCCTGCAAGGAAGCTTCCCTGCTCTGCCCTTTGGCTCTCAGGGAGGCTCTGCTTGCCAAAGTGCTTTGTGGTCCCTTGAGCTGTGCCTGGGCTGGACTCTGTTCTACTTCCCAGCCCAGCCCAGCCCAGTGCTCTCCTGCACGCTCACCGTGTTCCCAGTCTAACCTATTCCCAGGGATGCACACCCTGGGGAATAATTCCAGGGATTCCCAGGAGCCCCAACCTCTTCTTGTGTGTTTTGTTCCAGTTCTTGGTGCTCCTCACAAAAAAAGCTCCCCCAAATCTCCCTGGCTCCTGCTGAAGTTGTCCTTTCTGTGGGGTCTGTCCCTGGGGTCTGATCCCACCTGCAAGCCTTTGTTTGCATCGCTCCACACCTCCCTGGAAATCCAAGCCCAAATCCCTGATCTTAGCTGCACTTCAGGACACAACCAGAGCCTGGATGCTTTCCCCCCCACTCTGCAAGATATGCCAATGTTCTCCAGGCTTTCAGAATTCACGGGAATGTGGAAAACTCCACACCTGACAAACCCACCCCATCTTCCTGAGCTGCTGCATTTCCCCCCACCAGCCTTCCTTTGGGTTCCTGCAGCTTTGCAACTGTTTGTAGAGCTCTAAAATGCTGCCAGTTTTTCTCCTGGACGGGGAAAAGAGAGGAATTTTGCTCTGTAGCCCCCAAATTGCAGCATGGCAGCAGGTGGAGCTCAGCACGGCTCTGTCACTCCATGTGTTGCCACAGGGAACATCCCTGGTGGGTGCTGGCCTGGGTGCTATTGATGGAGCTCATTCCAAAATCCAATTTCCAGTGTAAATGGAAGCTTGACCAAGAAAAACAGATTTCTAAGTGGGAATAAAAAAGCATCGAGCTGTGCAGAGTCTCACAAATACTTTGAGAAACCAATGGTTGGTTTGCAGCTTAGGCTTTTTAAAAAAATCCATCGTTCAGCCACAGTGAAAGGCATTTCACTTCTCAGAGATCCCCCTTCAGGCAGGGACAGTTTTCCTCAGGATCCTCTCTTCGTCCCCAGAGCTTGACCTCTCTTCATGCCAAGCAGGGAAAGTGACACCCTATGGTTTTTGAATTAGGAATGGAAAATCCATACTGTTTTGGAATAAACAGTGCTGGCCATTAGAGAGCCTTTTTGGTTACCATTTGGTTACAACTGCAGCAGGAACTGCTCCAGTGGAAAAAAAAAATTAAAAAAAAAATAGAGGCAGCAGTAACAGTCAATCATCACTTTTTTTTTTTTTTTTTTTTTCCCCCTGCCTGGAAAACTTGGAATTTTATGGCCTATGAGCCACAAATTAGAATTGCAGGCAACAGATAAAGCTTGGCTATAAATCCAGCTAATGCCAGGGCCTGTTGGCAGCTGCGAGGTGGGACTTGTGTTAAAGTGCCCCTGCTAAAATAGGCCTGACCAGGATCTTCCTGGCCAGATCCCTTTGGGAAAACATCCCTGGTGCAGCAGGCAAGCCCTGTCCCCTGGGTAGGGACAGAGGAGGAGGCTGCTGCTCCCTTGGCCAGCACCTGCCACCCCAGGAGGCCCTGTCAGCCTTTCCCCCAAACCTGTCCTGCTCCCTCCTCCCTCAGGAAAGCAGATTTCTTGGCCACATCCCCAGAGAATGAATCCCTGCCTGTCCTTGCTCACAGGAAATTGTCCCTTCTTTCCAGCCTGTGGCTGCACTTGCAGCTCTCCCTCATGCCACGCTGCAGGAGCAGGACACATCCATCTCCAGGGGCTGGGATGGAAAAAATGCTTCAGACATCCTGGGTTGGAGTGGATTGCTCAAAGATGTTGCCACTTTAGGACTGCTGAGCTGGGCTGCCAAGGCTCCCAGCGCTGCTCCAGAAGGATCTGGGACCTCCGGGACATCTGTCTGGAGGAACCCAGGGCAGCTCCGTGCACGGCGCTCCCATCCTTAGGAAGGAGCCCAGAAAGTCTCAGCTTGGATGTTCCAGTGCCCACCCACGGTGTTTGTTCATGGCTAGGGCTGCTTCCAGCAGGAAACAGCAACAGCCTCAGGCAGTGGCTGCTCTTGCAGGAGCCAAGAGAGGGCAGGAATGGCATCTGGGACATCGCATCTGGGAGCTGGTGAGCTCTCGGTCTGAACCAGTGCGAGGCCACAGTTTGAGGAGCAGAGGGAGTTTGGGCTCTTCCATTCCTGCTCAGGCACTTTCAGAGGTCCTTAAATGCCTGAGGTGTCAGGGGAGTGTGTGTTCCTGAATCACTGATGGATGTTGGGAGGATGTGTCACCTCCTGAGCCATCAGGACAATCACCTGAGCCCCCCCATGGAGGGTGGCTTTGGGCAAGGGTCTGGGGTGTCAGGACAAGGAGGAACAGCTTCCCACTGCCAGGGAAGGGTTAGATGGGATGTTGGGAAGGAATCCTTCCCTGGGAGGGTGGGCAGGTCCTGGAATGGAATTCCCAGAGAAGCTGTGGCTGCCCCTGGATCCTTGGAAGTGTCCCAGGCCAGGCTGGACAGGGCTTGGAGCAGCCTGGGACAGTGGGAGGTGTCCCTGCCCATGGCAGGGGTGGGATGGGATGAGCTTTAAGGTCCCTTCCCACCCAAACCATTCCGTGGTTCCATGAGACCAGGATGCCTGGGGAGAACCTTGAGTCCTCACATCCTGCCTTGGGCTTGTCACCAGCTCTGTGGCTCACCAGCACTCCTGGACTCCTGAGATCGCTCTCAGACTGAAGGCACAGCTTCCAAGGGGCACAGAGCCATTTCAGAGCATCCCAGAATCATCCTTAAATGCATTTGCTTACAAAAAATGAGAAAAAAAATGAGCTTTTCCCCCCTTGTTTTCCATCATCGATGGAGTATGGTGTACAGAGAAATGTATTTCCTAAACCTCCAGGATATCTTTTGAGTTGTTTTTTTTTTTTAATTAGAGTAATTCCAGGACAGCACCCAGGATTTGAAAGCCATGTTTAGGAGTAAAACCCACACAGGGCCCACAGTGATATCAAGACCAGTTCTGCTGGTTGGCTTGGGGACTAATGCACTGCGTGTCAATTATACACATTTCTTCCCCCTTTCTTTTTTTTTTTAATTCCCATTAACCATCACCATTAGCATTTGGACTCAAACAAGCAAACAAATAAGCCCATTTAAATCCTGGATTTTTTTCTTTTTTCCTGTCCCTCCAACCATGGATAATGACAAAATAATCACCAAAATCTGCTTTCGCTCGGCGAACGTTTCCAGGTTTTGTTTTCTTTTTCAATAACTCTGGGTCCCAGCAGTCCCACCAGCCCCTTGCTTTTATTTTTTGGGAGGCAGCTTCAGCTGGTCACATTCCCTGATGCCTGGCACGGCACCATCAGGGAGCATGTGAGCTCCTTTTAATGCATTTCATCTTGACAGGGAACCTTTTTTTCCCCAGGCACGCAACTTTTCTGAGAACGCGGCCCCAAACCCCAGCCCCGCTGCAAAAGTGGCAACATCTGCTGGCAAAGCAACTTTGCTCCCACTTAAAAAGCTGGCAGGGGCTTTACAATTTAAAATTTTTAAGGCAGGGCCTTAAAAAAATTTAAAAAAAAAATCCCTTTAATTGGGCTAATTGCATGTGGTTGAAGCCACGTTGGAGCTCAGCTCTGAAGATCAGTGCTCGGTTTGTGTGGTTTGGGGACATGTGAGTTCAGGAAAAAGCCCACCCTGGTTACCTGGTTTCCTTTTCCTTGCTTCCCCCCCACCCAGGGTTTTCTTTGTGCTTCAGTTTCGCCCCAAATAGAAGTTAAAATTTACTTCGTTTCCAGCTCAAATGGAAAAAAAATAAAAAACCCCAAACCTGAATTTCATCTTATTTTTTGCTCAGCAAAATGGATTTTTTCAATTCATGTCCTGTGGAACAGCACTTGCTGTGCAGTGCAGGCCCATGGAGGGCAGAGAAATCTTCTGGCAGAGCAGGCAGGAATATCAAAATTCAAACAAATACAGGAATTTTCACCCTGTGCTGCCTTTACATGGAGGCCTTGTGTCCATGGTGCCCAAAACGAAGGTTTCCCTTGTTTTATTATTGGTGGTGCCTTAAGATATCATCACATTGCTCAATCCAGGGGAGGTGGGAGGGGGTCCCAGGCCAGCCTGGGTTATTTCATTGCTGAAAGCACTCCCCTGGCCCTGGGAAGCCTGGTGGGAATAACATCACTTGGCTCGTTCCCCTTTGGCACCGACCTTATTTCCCCATCAATCCCTTTAAAAAAAAAAATCCCTTTTAGGGTTTTCCCCGAGGTGCTGCTGGCCCCTTTAGTGTGAGGACACACACACACACACTCAGAGAGGCAGGAGAAAAGGCACAAGGGGAGCTGGGGAGGTGTGGGGAGCTGAGAGAGGGATGTGGGTCGGGAATGTTGCACAGTCTCAGGGTCGAAGGAGAGGAGGCAGAGTGTCAGCACTGCAGAGGAAAAGGAATATTTGTCAGGCTCAGGAATAACTATTGCTTCTTCCAGGCTCTTTTTCCTGTTCCTTTCCCTCTCCCCTTCCTTTTGTTTCCTTGCTGGGACCTCAGGTCTTGCCTTGGTTGCTGGGGCTCCAAAAGGGAACTCTTGGCTCATCCCAAATGGGAGAGGCTTGTTCAGGAGATCCCACTCCAGGAGGCTGCTGGATCCCAACTTCTGAGGGAGAAAAAAAAGTGTATTTTAAGCCTTCTGAGGTTTTAGGGATCTCTCTGTGTTGTATCAGGTCCCTCCTCTTGTTTCCTTACTGCAGCCTCAGGACCTCTCTTGGTTCCTGGGACTCCAAAGGTGAATCCTTGGCTGGTCCCAAATGTGGGAGGCTGGAGGCACTCAGGAGATCCCTTCTGCTCTGATATGGACGTTCCTGCTGCAGGAGGCTTCCAGATCCCAACTTTTGAGGGAGAAAAATCACATTTTAAGCCTTCCAGGGTTCTCCCTGTGTCCTATCAGGCACAGGGAACTCCTACCAGGCCTCATGGGAGAGGGAGAGGAAGCATTTATGGCACAAAACATAGACAGGGATGTATTTCAAGGTGCTTTCCACTAGTCCCAAGCCCTGCTTCCCCAATTTTTCATTTTCCATGGATTTACCTCGTTAGGAGTGCCATGAGAAGGTGCTCCTGGGAAGAGAGCAAGGCTGAGTTAAACAGCAACTGAAGCCTTGCAGCCAACATGGGAACGAAGCCAGTGTCTGGAAGGAAAAATATTATTAATAATTGCAGGAAGAAGATGGCCAAGGTCAGAAACATGCTCTGAACTCCTCCGAAAATAGCACGGAAGAGCCGCCGAGCCCAGCAAGTGAAGTGAAGACTGGAGGGCAGGGCAGTGTGCTGAGGGACAGGAAAAGGGTGAGAGGGGTCTCAGACAGGACCTGGCTGAGGGTGACACTGTGGCCTCACGAGCTGAGCAGCTCTGTGGGCTCTGGAGGCTCAGAAGGTGACCTTGGGCCTTCAGGAGGACGAGCAGCCAGTGTGAGATCTTGGTGCTGGGGTGGCAGCCCCGGCCCTGACTGCAGGAGGTGACAGATGTGGGGACAAACCCTTCCCTCCTGTGGAGTGGTGGCTCTGGAGTGGGCTGGGGGCATCTGGGGCACTCTTGGTTGCCTTTTTCAGCTTTAGAAATGATGGAGGCTCTTGGGACAGGCCTTAAATACAGATACATCCCTAATACCTGCTTTGAAAGTTGAAATGAACCCTTGGTGCTGGTGCCCCAGGCCAGCACCCATTTCCTGCTCCAGAACCTTTCCTGCTCCTCTGGGGACATTTATAACTCCACAAAACAGCTCAGCCATTGACCTAAGCCCATGGGAGAAACTCCCCTCACTTCTCGATGAGATGAAAGCACCAAAGAAATGAAAAAGGTTTTTTGTTTAGTGCAACACAGAGTGTGCAGTTGTAGCTTTAGATTTTGCTCTATATATTATAGACAACATGGAGAACCCAGGGTGTCAGCTTCTTCTTCTTCTTCTTCTTCTTCTTCTCCTCCTTCTTCTCCTTCTCTTTCTCCTTCTTTCTTCTCCTTCTTCTTCCTTTTTCTGTGACCTAAGTTCCTGTGATTCATTCATTGGTAGTAAGAACCCAGTGTAGAAGAAGCATTTTAATAAAATTGGTACTTACTGGTTTTAAAGACAAAATAGAATACAATAGAGATTGCTGGTTGGGTGACAAAGGTATAAAAGATTCCTGCTCTGAACAGCAGCAGAAACCATTGCACTCCTGGAAGCAGCAGCAGAGCCACCACTTTTCCTGCATTTTCCCTGTTTCCAGCTATGTTTTCTCACCTGTGGTTTACTCTTCCCTGCAGGAGCTGTTGTACTCCAAGAATTGGAGTGGGTGCTCCCATTTTCTGTCTAAAAAGCAGCTCCTTCAAATAATAAGATGGGAGCCAGGGGCTCTTTCTTGCCTCATTCAGGGTATGCTCCACACATTCGTTCTTCCCATTTAACACATTTGCTTCTGCTTTAGATCTATCCAAGGTAAGACAATTATTATATATTATCCACCAGCAGGTCCAACAACATGAACCTCCCCAGTTCCCTGGGAGGGATTTGGAATCATGGGATCCTTCAGGCTGGAAAAGACCTTCCAAGACCACCAAGTCCAATGTGTGGACATTGATATAATTTGTTTTTTTCCCCTTTTCTGCCACATTCATTCAGCATAAAACCGAAATCTCCCTTGGATTTGACACCTGGAATCTCTTTCCCTTGGATTTTGGGACAACCAAGCCCCTGCAACTTCTCCAGGGCTTCTCTAGGCATCGGCTGGGAAGAGCAATCCAGCATGGAATACAGAATGAGTTGGTTCCTCTTCACTCTCCTCAGATTTTTAAGGAGAATCCTCCACCCTTTGGTGGAGGTTTGTGTGTGCTCTGCTCCCCTTTAGTGCTGAGACAGGGATGCTGTGGGAGCCTGGGGTGGGGATGGAGGGAGGAGAGGACAGTGGGGATACAATCCAGCTTTTGGCACGCTGATGGAGCTGAGGGATTCTCTACCCTCTTCTCTTTTTCCCTCCTTTCATCCAGCATTTCTGTCTGCTCCACATGTTCCCCTTCCCACCCTGCCAGAACTCTGACAGAAGGAAAGGGCAGGGAAGGAAAAAAAAAAACCAAACCCTTCTCTACAAAGTTTCTGTTCTGGAGAGAAAACAGGACTTTATCAAAATATTAGCAGAGCAGCAGCTGGTGCAGATTAGCACAGCCCTGGGTGAGAGTTTTCCATCCACCTTGTGCTGTTTTTCTTTCTCTGAGCTGCACATGCTCCCTCCCAAAGTGCGAAGTTTTTGGGCTGCCAAGGTTCATCCAGCTCGGGCTCCTTTTCATTTCTCACCAACTCAAGCTGCACTCAGAAATGGAAATGTCCTTTCAAAAGCCTGCTTGGGACTGGGAGAGCACATCCCATCCCTGCAGGCTGGTTGGATAGCGAGGGGTGAAGAGTCACAAGGACTAAAAATGTCCTCACACAACGACTAAAATTATACAGATGCTCATTCAAACATCACTGCTTGGTGGTTTTCCCCGTGCCCAGTTTTTGCAGAGGTGCCAGTGAAGGGCTGGATCTGATTCCCAAGTCATTGTGAAGGGTCTGGATGCCAACACTCAGTCCCTTTTTGCAGGAGATGCTGCTGCTGCTGCTGCTTCATCCTGGACTCCAGCCCGGTGCTGGGCTCTTGTGGAGGTGAGGAAAGTATTGCTCATTCATAAATGTGTGTTTTAAGGGGTATTATTCCCGAATATTGAAGTAGGACCAGCTTTTAGAAGCAGAGGATAAAGATTTGGCTGGGAACCCCTGAGCTGGAGGAGCAATAACTTGGGAATTGCTCTGAAGTGTTTGATCCGTCTCGGGCCAGCGAAGGCTGAGCCAGCGCCTGCCGTTAAGTGGAAGTTATTTTCTGCATCCACCAGAGTCCCATAAAACCATTTCCTCTGGGATCTACAGGGACAGCCAGGGCTGCTTTTTTTGGTTTTTTTTCTTTTTTTTTTCCCCCCCCTAACAATATCAATGTTTAAGTGCTGAGGGAAGGAGCACGTGCTGCGTGACAGATTTAGGAGCAGCCTCAGGGCTCTCTCGCCTCTCTCCAAGTGGCTTTGCCAGAGTGCTGGAATTGCCTCCTCTCCATCAGGAGGGGAAGGTTGCTTTGGGGGTGAGCAGGCAGAGCTGCTCCTGCTGGAGTCTGGCTCCTACACCCACCTCTGCTGGAGGTGTCAGCCCAAGGGAACGATGCAGTCCTGGAAGGTGGGGAGAAGGGATTTGTGTTCCCCCCTTGGGCTGGGAGAGGTTTGCATGGCAGGAAGGTTTGCATGGAGGATGTCTCTGGCAGGAAGGAGCTTCCCAGCCTGGCCTGGTGCAGGTTTTTTCGTGGTGAGGTTCCCATCTGGAGACCTGGGACTCAACCTCCTCCGTGCCAGGTGTGTAAACACAAACGTGGTCCTGTTTTGTGGGATTTGGCATCTCCCATCCTTCCAGGCTTATTAGGGCATCTCCCATTCATTCCTGCATGGATGGAGATGCCAAATCCCACAGGGTGGGACCACGTTGGTGTTTACACACCTGGCACAGAGGAGGTTGAGTCCTGGGTCTCCAGATGGGAACTTCACCACGAAAAAAACCTGCACCAGGCCAGGCATTCCCTGTGTCCTGTCCCTCCATGCCTTGTCCCCAGTCCCTCTCCAGCCTCCATCCAGCATTTCAACATTCCCTTCAGGAGGGGATTTGCTTTGGCAACCAAAAATAAAAACCCCAAAGGAGTGATGGGAGAAGCAACACCTCCACCTGCCAAGTGATGCCTTTCAGCTCTCACCTTCTCCTGAGCCAATTATTTGGGATTTTTTTGCTGGAAGTCCATTTGCAAAGAAGGCAAGAAAAACAACTTTCCCCCCCCTCCCCTCTCCCTCTGCCCTACCACCTAAGTGCTAAAGCAGATCCCAGAGGTGGAGCACGGGGAGGTGTAAGCAGGAGAAGAGCTGGCAGGAGATCTTGTTCTCCTCTTGTGCCTGGGGGCTTTTCCCCCTCGGAGCCCCTGCAAGGCCAGCGGGGAAATGATTCCAATCCCAGGCTTTCCACGCTAATTTAACCCAAGCTGTTTCCTCGCCTCCGAGAGGGGAGAGGGGATGAGGTTTGCAGATTGGAAGTGGGGAGGGAAGGAGGGAGGGAGGGAGGTGAGGGGGGAGAGGAACTGCAAATGATCTCAGCAGTTTTACAGGCGTCCCTTTTCCTGGCAGGACAGGAGGGAGAGCCTCCCTGGGAGGGAAGGTGGAGGAATGCAAGCTCTGGAGCACTCCTTGCTTTGCCCCGCTTGTCTTTCCTCCCCCCAGCAGTTTGGTTGGTGTCCCTGAATTCCCAGCAAGCATTCCCAAGTGCCTTTTCACCCGTGGGGTCGCTGGGTGTCCCAGGGAAGCCACCCTTCCCCATCCGTGCCAGGGCTGTGCCACCAACCACTGGGTGTCACCTCCACCTAGAGAGAAGAGAAATCTCTGGGGGGAAAAAGGAGCTTTTTTTTGGTCATCTGTGCCTCATCTGCTGTGCTCCCTTGCAAACACCTCGAGGTGTGACACATCAGAGCCTCAGGTCACCAGTGCCACCAGCTGGAGCCAGCTTTCCATGAAAAGAAGGGGAAAAAAACCCCCAGAGAAATTGATGTCCTCCTGCTGCTCCTGCTGGGATGTCTCCGTTTACACCCTCAGCACTTGGAGAGAGCCCCCGAGGGAATAGCAGCCTTTTGGGTAAATCTGGCAAATAAAAACATATCCCATAATACAGGAGGGTTCCTAAAGGAAGAGGAACCCATCCCATCCCTCCTGGTCAGAGTATCAGCCTGGAAATGGAGGGGATTTGAGGCCAGTTCTTGGATCTAGAGCCTTGTCCCTGGCAATCAGCTTGGGATGAGGTGCTTCTTCCCCCTGGGCAGTGTGAGCTGGCGATTCAATCGAGAAATCAGTCGGTGATTGAGACCGAAAGAGGGGAAATTCAAAGGGAAAGAGAGGGAATTCAAATGGAAAAAGGGGGAATTCAAACGGAAAGAGGGGGAAATCAAAGGGAAAGAGGGGGAATTCAAATGGAAAAAGAGGGAATTCAAACGGAGAGGGAAATCAAACGGAAAGAGGGTGAATTCAAACATAAAGAGGAGAAATCCAAATGGAAAGAACAGGAATTCAAATGGAAAGAGGGTGAATTCAAACTTAAAGAGGAGAAATCCAAACGGAAAGAGAGGGAATTCAAAGGGAAAGAGGAGAAATCCAAACGGAAAGAGAGGGAAATCAAAGGGAAAGAGAGGGAATTCAAAGGGAAAGAGGGAATTCAAATGGAAAGAGCAGGAATTCAAATGGAAAGAGGGGATATTTAGGTGAAATATCAGTAAAAAATTCCTCTCTGTGAGGGTGCTGAGGCACAGGAGCTGGGCACAGAGCAGCTGTAGCTGCCCCTGGATCCCTGGCAGTGCCCAAGGCCAGGAGCATCCTGTCCCTGGAGCATCCTGGCATAGTGGGAGGTGTCCCTGCCCATGGCAGGGGTGGGATGGGATGAGCTTTGAAATCCCTAAACCATTCTGGGATTCCATGACCTGTAAAGCATAAAAATCCCTCTGTGGGAAGAACCTGCTCCCGGGTGAGCTGCTCCAAAGGGACAGAAGGAGGCAGGAGGAGCACTCAGTGTTCTCCCCTGGCTGTTTGCTGTAAGGGAGTCAGAAAAGTTCAGTAACAAAACCTGGAACCCAATATGGACATTTTCCCTCCATTTCCCTGAAGGTTTTCCAAACGTGGGTCTCACTTTTGGTGCCTAAGTGCTGTGACACATGTGCCTGTGTGCCTCCACACACACAGAGACACACAGGAGATATTTTAGTTCTCCCGTTTAAAGGAGGGGTGGGATACCCTTCAGCACAGCCTTTCTCAGCATCTGTGCTCTCAGCCTCGCTCACTCTTTGTTCCTGCCAATGCCTAAATTGGGAATACTAAACAGCCACAACTATGCAGCTCGTGGGGATGCAGGAATTCATTGGGAAGGCAGCGAGTTCTGCTCCCTTTACAAGGGACAGAGGCTCTGCAGCTGCAGGGGAGGAGGTTTCTGCCTGTAATGTGCATCATGGCCTCGTTTTTGTGAGTGCCTGGGGGAAAAAGTGAGGCTTTTGGACAGAAAACAGGCAGCAGGTTCAGTGCCACGCCGGGGTGATGCCTTAGGTTTTGACTTTTATATTTTCCCAATCCTGTACTGCCCAGTGTGACTCTGAAGTTTTCTGTAGCTTGTTAAATGCTGTTCTCTGTGCTAAGATAGACATAAAAACACAAGGACATCCAGAAACAAGAACTGCAAACCACAATCTTGGGGACAGGGGGGCAAGCTTGGGCAAATTCCATCCTTGCCTGGCTTCTGCTTGGGGAATTGATGCTGAGATCCAAGTGGGAAGAACTCGGGAGCTGTCCTTGTCCATGTTGGGATGCACTGAGGCAGGAGCCTCTGGAGCCCAGAGTGTACCTCTGAAGGCCTTTCCAACCAATCCCTCCTTGATTCCTTTATTCCTGTCTGGTCTATTCTACCAATCCCTCTGTGCCACCATCACAGCAGAAAATGGAGCAAAAGAAGAACTCTGAACACCACCCAAAAACCTCCACCTTGCTTTCCTTTTGCTTCCATCCCACGAAACCCAAAACTACAAATTTTCACCCTGTGATGAACTAAACTGTAATCCATGTTATATTTTTAATGTTCTTAATTCATCCATAAGTGTTGGAAGCTTCTCCCAGGGGCACAGATCAAAGACTGTGTCCACTTGGGGGTCCCAGCAAGGGTCCCAGCCCCTTGTGATCTCTATCAGCTCTTTTTGTTTAGGTACCCAACCTGTCTAAAAAAAAAAGGTAATGTAATGATGAGTCCCACTGACAGCATAATTTCATTTTTCTGGTGTGTCATGGCACGGGAAAGATTTATTTGTTTCGTTTTTATGGGAGAGAGGATGGGTGCAAGGTGCTGGTGGGGCTAAGGCAGCACGGGGTGATGCAGCTCATTGATCAGGCAGTGAATTACAGCACAGACAGTGCTCTGGGCATGACTCAGCTGCCTTTGGAAGGGAATTCCGTGGTTTTT
The DNA here is from genome assembly GCA_013400515.1 of Erpornis zantholeuca. NCBI lineage: Eukaryota > Metazoa > Chordata > Aves > Passeriformes > Timaliidae > Erpornis > Erpornis zantholeuca. Next base: position 308,499 of record VZTN01035271.1, on the reverse strand, counting down.
AGGGATGCCTGGGGGTCCCTGAAGAGGGTGAGATTGATTTGGGGCAGGCAGTGGCCAAAGGCCATCGCCTTCTGCAGCTCCTCGTGGCTCAAGGCGAGCTTGCCACCAAGCCCTGCATCCCAAAAGAATGGATTAAACTCCTTCCCAGCCCCATCCCCACTCAGGCCTCAGTGCTGAGCCCCCAGGCAGGTGCCCTCCAGCACCTCCACCTCTGCCCAGCTGTGCCCACACACATCCTTCCCTACCCATCACTCTTCCCATCCTCCCAGCCCTGCCGTTCCCTCGCTCTTTATTTCGTTTGGTTGGGGTTTTTTTGGGTTTTTTTTTTTGGGTTTTTTTTTGGGTGGGTGGAAGGCGAAGGGAAGCGAGGGGGTGAACCCTCAGAGCAGCACCCCCAGCCCCCAAACCCCTCGTGCCTCCCTCCTCTTCCCCGGGGGCAGCCGAAGATCAAAGCGCGCGGCGAAAACAGCAGAAGAGGGGAAGGGCTCCTGGGTCTGACATCTGGAGGCCAGAAGCAGCTCCTGCTTCAGGGCAGGCAAGAGGTGAAGGAGGAAGGGGAAAAGTGGGTTTACAGGCTCTTATTTCTTTTCACGGGGATGAAAAACCTCTTGTAAACTCGCACGGGTTGCCGTGGCTCGAGAGAGCGGTGCCAGTCTCGCTCGGCTGCTAGGCCCCGGTTTCAGAGTTAGGGGTGCTAAGAGCACTTACAAATAAAGGGGTGGGTGTTTCCTGACAGGCAAAACACTGATTTTCCTGTGCTGCATCACCTGGCTGCCTGGTTTTTATTCCAAATTCACACGGGTTGCCGTGGCTCAAGAGAGCGGTGCTGGTCTCGCTCGGCTGCTAGGCCCCGGTTTCAGAGTTAGGGGTGCTAAGAGCACTTACAAATAAAGTTCCTGACAGGCAGAACACTGATTTTCCCGTGCTGCATCACCTGGCTGCCTGGTTTTTATTCCAAGGAGGGCGTCAGTGCTGCTTGGCTGGATGGAACAGGTGCTGTTTCCTTCGGGGCTGGAGGTTTTCAGCCATAAGGGTTCAAAAGCCATCCCAAATCCGAGGGGATATCCAAATCAGAGTTTTTCAAAGGTTTTCACTTCTACACTGCCTGCCTGCAGTCCTTTTAGAAACCCAACCCCTGGGCAGCACAGCCAATGGGTGTGAGCAAAAATCGTGGCACAGAATTAAAAGATAAAGTGTCAAAGTGCATTGCAAGATTGGATTTGCCCTATAAGGAGACTTGAGAGGGTGGATTAGATGGGATATTGGGCAGGAATTGTTCCCTGGGAGGGTGGGCAGGCCCTGGCACAGGGTGCCCAGGTTAATTGTCCTTTTGTTTTATTTTATTTTATTTTTCCTTAGCTGTTCACTCTGTTGAAGAGCTGGAGCTGTCATGAGGCGTTGGGCAGTGTTGGACCCTCTGTGTGTCCTTTCTGAGCTGCACCACCACAGAACAGCAACATCCCAGAGTGTTTTGGGTTGGAAGGCACCTTAAAGCTCATTTCATTCCAACCATGGGCAGGGACACCTTCTGCCAGTCCAGGTGCTGAAATGATCACTTGCCTTCATGTGGGGTCAGGGACCATCTCCCACTCCTTGATCTGGTGCTAAAAGGGCTTTTTCCCTCTTCCCTTCACACCTCCTAGTCAGGATCTCCCATTTGCAGTGGCCTGAGGTGGTTTCTCATGTTTTTCCCCCACTAGGGAGGGTGATGCTCCCAGCCCCACGGCTGGTGGCAATGCCAAACCCTCCCAGGCACAGGCATCAATCCTCTCCTCGTGGCCTCCAAGTGAATTCCACTTGCTCCTTTAGCAGGAAATCACAGAATCGGGCAGAGCTTACCAGGAAACTTGAGAAAAGGAAGGAAAAAAAATCATAAAAATGAGCGTGCAGATGCTGGATGGTTGGATTGGGCAGGAATGAGAGAAGGAAGAAGTGCAAAAAGGAGGTTCAGGACTTTTTTTTTCCCTCTTTTCGTGTGAAACCGGAGCTCCATCCAGCAATGGCATTTCCACACGGGGATGCAGCCTTCAACCAGGGCCATGTAAACACTGCTGCAGCGTTTTTGGAGCAGCCAGTTTGGGAGATGTGATGGATTAAATAGGACAAACAAGATTCCTGGGGGTTTATTTATCCTCCTTTCGGCTGGTGCCAGCTTCGTGTTAGGCAAGGCTCTGGCTACCAGACCAAGGCAAGGCCTCGGGGGCAGGCGAGGCAAGAAGGGGGGGAGTGGGCAGAGAGTTTTCCAAGCCCTATCTAATTCAAAGCATCTTTTGCTGAGTGGTGCAGCGAAGAGGATGTGGCTAAGGCAAATGCAGAAAAAAAAAAGAAATCATAAAGGGATCAAAGTGTGTGTGTGTGCAAATTCGTTCCTTGTGGCAGGAGCTCTGCCAGCTCGCTCGCCTGCTTTCCTGAGGAGGAAAAAAATAAAAAAAAAAAGCAAGCCTTGAAATGTCTCCTCCCTCCCCAGCCCCCCGTGAGGGAGCAGAACATGGCGTGGCAGGATCTCTGCTGGATCTCATGAGGTGATGGATGGCTGGGATGACACCCAGGCCTGGCCGCTGTGAGGGATCTGAGGCCCTTCCCGCCCGTGCCAGGGCTGCACATGGAGCAGGAGCTATTTATAAGGAGTTCAAAGGCACCACGAGTGTGGGTGGGGGCTGGCTGGGAGCTCCAGGCCACCACGGAGCTCTTGGGAGCTCGCAGGGACCTGAGGTTACCCCTTAGTGCTTCCTGGTGGGAGGGGAGAAGAACTCGCCTTAAAAACCCCAAATTAATGGAGAAAAAAACCCCAAATTAGTTGGTACTGATGCCTTAGGTTTTAACCTTTATATTTTTCAAATCCTGTCCTCCTAGTGTGAGTCTGAAGTTTTCTGTAGCTCATTCAGTGCTGTTCTCTATGCTAAGATAGACATAACAAAGCCTCTGACTTGCTCTCCAAGAAACAAGAACTGGAAACCTTCATCTTGGGGAGAGGAGAGCAAGTTTGGGGGAAATCACATCCTTGGCTGGGTTCTGCTTGGGGAATTGATGCTGAGATCCAAGTGGGAAGAACTTGGGAGCTGTCCTTGTCCATGTTGGGATGCACTGAGGCAGGAGCCTCTGGAGCCCAGAGTGTACCTCTGAAGGCCTTTCCAATCAATCCCTCCTTGATTCCTTCATTCCTTTATTCCTTTATTCCTTTACTCCTTTATTCCTGTCTGCTCTCTGTTTCCAGGGAGCCATTTAAAGCCTCAGTACAGGAGAACAGAAGCCGAGAAGATTCTTTTTGTGGAAGAACAAAAGCCCAGAGCTTGGGCAAACCCAAGGCCGGAAAAGGAGTCAGCCCGAAGAGCAAAGCCTCCAAAAATCCTGCAGCAAGGCTGATGAAAAATAAACATCCATTCCTGCCTCTGCAGGGAAAGGAAAAGAGAAAATTCAATCAAACCTTGTTCTTATATTCCAGGAATTTTCCCCCGCTGAAGGTTGTCAAATACTGCATGCCAACACTTGGGAGAATGGCAGCAGCGTCTCTGAGTGCCATGAATCAAAGCACAAGAGCAAATTTGTCCAGAGCCCAAAGTGCTATTCTTAGAAACCATCCAGAATCAGAAAATAAACAATTCATCAAGGAGGAGAAATGCTGGAAGTCGCAGGGGAGATTAACTCTGGTCTGAAGTGGAAACAAAACCTCAAATGAGCCACATCGTCATTCCCACACTCAGTTAATTGCAGCATTGTTCGAGGGCAGCACTCAGGGGTCGGGAGGCTGCGGAGCTGCATGGAGTAAATGGTGTCTGAAGAGGGGAAAAAAGGCAGAAAATCACAGTTTTCCCCTCATGGCTGCCCCCACGGTCTGGGATGGGAGTGTAGAGGAGGGGTGGAGGGCTCTGGGAAAGGCAGACACTAGGAAAAGTGTGGAGAAGGGGTGAGCACCACCTGAGATGAGGATTTGAAAGTGAGTAAGAGTTTTCTGCGGTGTCCGAGGTCGGGGACACTTCTGACACACTCAGCTTTGACTGAGGCATGAAGGGTTTGATGCAGACTCACCCAGGTGAGATTCCCAGACACAGGGAAGTTCTCTGCCATCCTGGATACATCTCTGGTGTGTGCCTGAGCCCTGGACATCCACAAACGGAGAGCTGATGGTTTATTTTTCTCTTATCAAAACCTCAGAGGCACAGCCAGTGACCTCCAGGAGCACAGAAAGGCAAAGGCTGCTACCAGCAGCAACCTTTTATATCTAATATTGACCAATTAAGAAAACTCTAAGTACTTTGTTTTGTTCCCAACACCAATGAATATCAATTTCATTGATAATGTCTTTTCCACACTCAGTTCCCTCCACCAACCAGCAAACCACAGGAACTGGTGTGAGAGAAGAAAGGAAGAGAAGAGAAGAAGAGAGAAGAAGAGAGAAGAAGAAAGAAGAAGAAAGAAGAAGAAAGAAGAAGAAAGAAGAAGAGAACAGCACCCAAAAAATCTCCAGCTTTGTCTCTATATAATACACAGAGCAAGATCCTGAAACTACAACTAAACTCTCGGTGGTTCACTAAACAAAAATCTTTTCACCTCTCTGGTGCATTCAGGTTCTCCCAAAAGTGAAGGGAATTTCTCCCATCAGCTTAGGTTGCAGGCTAAGCTATTTTTGAGGAGCTCTGGGGAATAAAGGAAGTTCCCAGAGGAGCAGGAGAAGCTTCCAGGCTTCCCTGGACTCCACCAGCTCCTGAGGGCAGCAGGATTCACACTGAGCTCACACCTTCCTTGGCTGGCTCTGTCCTGGGGGAATGAAGGCATCCTGGGATGATCCCACCACCCTGGAGGGCCTCTCCATGATCTTTTCCATGTCAGTTTTGGTGTGAGAAGAAAGGATATGGGTGGGCTGAAAGATGGAAAGGCTCATTAGGGTCACGGTGAGCTACCTGGAGCTGCTTCAAAACCTGAGCCTTCACGGAACAGAAAGAATCTTCATTTCACACAGGATATCCCCAGAGAAAAGAGAGCAGGAGTCAAATAAATCTGTATTCTTTGAGGATAAAACCAAGAGAAGCTTCTCGGATGACTCCATAAAATTTCTGGGGAAAAAAAAAAAAAGGGGGGTGGAAAAAAAAAGTGTGGAAAAAGAATTCACACAAAATAAGCACTAAAGGGCCTCTGGTACTTGCAGGTATATTCCCAAGGATTCCTTTTTGGATCATGCAAACACCAACAAAGTCATTATAAGTCAGTTCTTTCCTTTTATTAGCAATAGCCAGGGCCTGGTGATTCAAACCACATTCAGGGCTCTGAAGGGAGATTTTGATCAAAGCATTTTTAAAAATCAGATGAAAGAAGCATTATAAAAAATGTTCATTCAATATGAGCCAGGAAGGGGAAATGGCAGCCTGGGAGAAGAGCTGGGAATATACCAGGAAAAGAAAATGACCCCAAAACCTGAGGCTGGTGCTATAAATAACCACATGGAGTGTTACAAGTCAGAGGATGATTTACAGAGCCTGTGGTCCTTAATTCCTAGAATGAAATAAAACCTTTTAAATATGGCTGATTCAGTCAGCTCACATTACCCTTCAAAGCAAGGATCTTCTTAATCTTCCTCTTCCTCTTCTTCTTCTTCTTCCTCTTCCTCTTCTTCTTCTTCTTCCTCTTCCTCTTCTTCTTCTTCTTCCTCTTCCTCTTCTTCTTCTTCTTCCTCTTCCTCTTCTTCTTCTTCTTCCTCTTCCTCTTCTTCTTCTTCTTCCTCTTCCTCTTCTTCTTCTTCTTCCTCTTCCTCTTCTTCTTCTTCTTCCTCTTCCTCTTCTTCTTCTTCTTCCTCTTCCTCTTCTTCTTCTTCTTCCTCTTCCTCTTCTTCTTCTTCTTCCTCTTCCTCTTCTTCTCCTTCTCCTTCTCCTCCTCCTCAGGAGGGCTCTGTGCTCTATTTTCATGGCCATGGCTATGAAATCCTAACTTGGATTTAAATCTCTAGATCACATTCTGGGTGTTACATCTTTAAATGTTAATTTATTGCAGCCTAATTAAAATTAAGAAAATCTATTCGGGATACCTGAGGATGAGGGAATTTGGTTTATAATTCTGTGCTTTTCCTGGACTGGAAATATAAGAATGGGAGGTTTTGACTTGTCCAGGAGAAGTTTAAATTAAAATCAAAGGGGTTTCTGTTATTTTTTTTTTCTCTTTATTTTAGGTGATTTTAATAAACTCTACAATAAAATCCCAAAATTAAAGCTACAGCCTGAGCAGCCATGACCTGGTTCAGGGATAAAAACTACTCTGAATGCATTCAGGATTTCTCCCTGAAATTAAAAATGTGTCATTAATACTATTGTTATTATTATTATTATTAATACTTCCTCGAGAAGTTGTTTTCAGAGCCCTCAAACTCTGTTTTAATGCACTTCCCATGAGATTTTTTTTTTCCAGTGAGGTGCAGATTTCAGTGAGTTTAAGACAAACAAATTCCAGTTCTCCAAATTAATGATTCCTGATGCATTAAGGATCCCACAAGTGATGAATTCAAGTCATATCAAATTGATTTTAATTGTTTTTTTCCATCAAAATGATAGCAGTTCCAGGGAGAGAGAACTGTTTTGGGTAAGCTCAGGAGAGAAGCAGTGCCTTGCAGCTCTGAGCAAGTGGAAATGGTGCTCCAAGCCCAAAGCAAAGCAAAGGGAGGATTAAAACAGCCAAGGTGGTTTTGTGTGGAAAAGCCACAATGTTTGATTTCAGAGAGTGGATCAGGAGAAATCCACACCCTCAGGCTTTTCAGGAACAATTTCCAACTGAGCTGCTCAGGGAAAAATTTGCAAAACTTTTGCAAAATGCCCTGGAGTTTTCAGGACTGAGTATTTTTATTGGAAAAAAAGAAAAAAAAAATCCAACCAACTTTTCATCAGACATAAAATCCTTGGCAAAACTTCTGTGGCCTGGATGTGATGCAGAGGGAGAGGAACCATGCTGGAGACGCAGCCCAAGGGACACATTCATTCCATTTAATCCTCTGGGGAGCTAAATAATCCTCACAAGAGGGAAGGGTTATCATCCAACAGGGATCAGGCACATTCCTGGGGACTCAGGGGGTTGGTGTGAGGGCAGGATGTCCCCTGCTGATGTTCCTGGGTCTGCACAGGAACCCATCCTTTCAAAAACCCCAAAACCATCCCTGACAAAATACAATTAAAAATTTGATAGCTCAGACTCTTTTGCCATTTCCATTTCTGTTTTTTGTCCTTTCCTTTCCTTTCCTTTCCTTTCCTTTCC
>VZTN01035271.1:289063-301123 GCA_013400515.1 Erpornis zantholeuca | reverse complement strand
CCCCCCCCCAAAATGCATTTCAGGGAGGGCACAACCACGTGCTGAATTAAGGCCTTGGCAAGACAGTGGATTTTGAGGAGAAAAATCTCTGTTTAAGTTTTCTTAGGTGTGAAATTGCCGCGCTCTGACACATTAAAAATGAAAAGGTTTCGCTTGGAGGACTTTCAAACGTTTTTATTTCGTCGTTAATATCCATCCCTCGGTGTTATTTCTCTTTATAAAAGCAGCCTGGCTCGGGAAGGCATCCAAAGGGGAGGGGGGTGGGGGCAGAATTAATTAAACCAGAAGTTTTTTTTTTGTTTCACCTGAATTGGTTGTGTTTCTGTTTCGTTTTGGAGGGAGAACAGGATCACCAACGCCGAGGTCCCCAGTAGTGCTGGGCTGGGAGGAATCCTTTCAGGCAGGATATCCTGCGTGGATAAAAGCCTGGAGAAGACCCTAAACATAATTTACAAGTGTGTTACATCCACAGCAGGGCCCCCAGCTCCCCCCTGAGCCCCTCACATCTGCGGTCTGCACATCCATCCCTCCCTCCCTGTTAACACCAGCTCGCAGCTCCCAGTACCAGCTCCCAACATTTTGAACTTGTAGGCAGCTTTCAAACAGCTGCTGTGTTCTAAAGAGAACCAGACCCAAAACCTCTGCTGCTCCCTCTTTTTTCTTTTTAAATTTGTTTTTAAATATATATTTTTTCCCCCCCTTCAAAATGTGGGATTTCACCCCCTCCCAGCCCTGTAAAAATTTTCCTGATGTGCAGCATCCAGGGACTCTCTGGGTGCTCCACAAACCACCTAAAACACAGCTAAAAATTCAGGATATTCAGTGAGTGCCCTCACCCAGGATGCCTTAAAAGCAGGGGCAGGTTTCTAAGTGCTCTCTGAAGCTCTTTTTATTTCCTCCCAGACCTCCTTGAGAGGTTGCATCCCCGATCCCACAAGTGCCCGGGATCGATGAGGAGAAGGAATATGTGTGCCTTTGTGTGTACATTTATGTGGGTGTGAACCACAAGCACGTCCTTCACCTCTTCTTAAAAACCTTTACAATCCATTTTCTCCTCGTGTTGACTCCGGAAAAAAATGGATGAGAAGTTGCCCTTCGAGTGGGTAGAAAAATTGGGAGTTTCAAGATGTTTGGCTTTTTGAATAAGTTTGAATAAGTTTGAATAAGTTTGAGTGAGTTTGAATAAGTTTGAGTGAGTTTGAGTGAGTTTGAATAAGTTTGAGTAAGTTTGAGTGAGTTTGATCACTTTAAACTCACACAGAGAGCTGCCCACGTTTCCAAAAAAAGTGAAACACCAGCAAAAAGAGAGAAAGAGAAGGTGAAAAAAAACCAACGAGGGAACCTTCTCTTTTTTTTTAAACTTTTTTCCCCCTCATTGTTTTCCCAGCTCTGGCTGGCATTTGTCCACTTCCCTCGCTTCACAGCTTAAGACTTTCTACCCATTTATACCTGAAACTGCAGCAAATCCTGGGAATTTCACAGCTTCCCTGGATCCTGGCATGTCCCCCGGAGGAGCTGAGCCCCCGGAGGTGCTGAGGGCCCTGGCTCCCATCCAGCAGAGCACTCCAACACCAGCTTACATTTCCAGAACCCACCTCGAATTAAGATTAAGCTCCTGCCTAAGTGCTCTGGGGATGACTCACATTCCAGGAGTTAAGCCGTGCTTAAGGTGCTTTCCTGGGCTCGGGTTGGAAGGGTGGGGGGATGATGATGCTGTCTTCGGGCAGGTTTTTTTTTGGGGATGGAGGGAAGAAAATAAAGGGAAGTCTGCTTGTTCTGATGGTGGCAGAGCCTTTCCACCTGAAAGAAGTTTTATCCAGATCCCAGAAAGGGAAGGAAGGGTGATGCAGGAGGGAGGGAGGATTTGTTTGCTCCTTCCTAATTCTTGTATCTGGTTTTTTTTTGGGATGGCTCTGGTGGGTGTCAGCCCCTCTCCCTCATTCCTACCATCCCTGAGCAGCTCTCAACCACGATTCCCCAAAATGTTTATTAGTGCCACTTACCAACAAAGCCTTAAATTGGCATTTTTTTCCCCCTCCCTGGTGTAGCAACTCTACAAATCTAGATGGAAGGAGCTGCTGATGTGTGGGGAAAAAAAAACTCTTGCTCTGAAGAGTTAAAATGTCCAGGGGGGATCCTCCAATTCCACATCTTCCTTGTGCCATCGTTTGGGAATCTGGCTCGAGATCTGCTCCTTCACTCAAGCACTCACAGAGCTTTGGAGCAGGCAAAACTAAGCCAAATTCCCCCTAAATTAGGTCCCACATTCCTGTGATCCTCGTGGTGCTGAGCAGGGAGGAACAGCCTTTGATAAGAGCCTGGGATTTGGTGGTGGTGTGGCGAGATTTATTCCCTGATCTTTCGCCCATCGAACCTTTTTCTGATCTTAATTGTCAATCACATCACGTGATTTCTCCAGAGGAATGAAAATAGCAGCTATTTGTCTTGAAAATCCCCCCTTTGATGTCAGAATTCCAGGAAATAAAACACCTTTATAGTTATGGGATCCAGACCTGTCCGACCGGGATGCATTTCCATCAAGACCTGCGTGTGTTTGTTGACTCTCATTTTAAGGCTCCTTCTGCTGGGATTCACTTTGGGATTTTCTTGGCACATTTGGGGTTTTTTTCCAAGCACTAAAGCAGCCCTTCTNTTTAATTTTAAATTTTAATTTAAAAAAAATTTTTCAGGAAAATGAAGGAAAGAGAAAAATTTGGTCACTCCAGCCTCATTATTTTCCCATGGGTTTTGGGGAGTTTTGTAGGTTTTGGCTGCAGATTGGGGATTAAATGCTTGCCATGACCTGGGGGAAGGATCCTCGCTGGTGTTTCTCCTAAAAACTGCTTCCCAAGCAGCTTGGCTGGCTGGGAGTGTGGATGGGGCACATCTATGTGCNACATTCCTGTGATCCTCGTGGTGCTGAGCAGGGAGGAACAGCCTTTGATAAGAGCCTGGGATTTGGTGGTGGTGTGGCGAGATTTATTCCCTGATCTTTCGCCCATCGAACCTTTTTCTGATCTTAATTGTCAATCACATCACGTGATTTCTCCAGAGGAATGAAAATAGCAGCTATTTGTCTTGAAAATCCCCCCTTTGATGTCAGAATTCCAGGAAATAAAACACCTTTATAGTTATGGGATCCAGACCTGTCCGACCGGGATGCATTTCCATCAAGACCTGCGTGTGTTTGTTGACTCTCATTTTAAGGCTCCTTCTGCTGGGATTCACTTTGGGATTTTCTTGGCACATTTGGGGTTTTTTTCCAAGCACTAAAGCAGCCCTTCTGCTGTCTGAAAGGTGCCAGCTGTCCCCGAGCTGCACTGAGCTTTCAGGGTGTTGGCATCCAGCCTGAAGGGATCCAGCCCCTGCCGTGATGGCAAAATCACAGCTTGGACATCCAGATCTGCTCCCACGTTGGTTGTGGGAGGGAATTGTCCCTGACTCACCATCCCAGGCCACCCTTGGATCGATTCTTGCCCATAAACAGCCCCTTCTGCAGTTCCCTGCATGGCAGCATCCATGAATCTCTTCCAGCTGAGCACCAGAGAAGGAAAAACCTCCCTTTTCCCAGCTCCATCCTTTGGATGGACTCTTTGTGCCACCAGGTGAGCCAAACACTCTCCCATCCTTCCTTCAGCACCTCCATCTGGAGAAGTGATTTCTAAGAAAGGCCAATAATCCAATTTTTTAATTTTTTTTTTTTTTGTAAAAAAATTAAATTTTAATTTTAAATTTTAATTTAAAAAAAATTTTTCAGGAAAATGAAGGAAAGAGAAAAATTTGGTCACTCCAGCCTCATTATTTTCCCATGGGTTTTGGGGAGTTTTGTAGGTTTTGGCTGCAGATTGGGGATTAAATGCTTGCCATGACCTGGGGGAAGGATCCTCGCTGGTGTTTCTCCTAAAAACTGCTTCCCAAGCAGCTTGGCTGGCTGGGAGTGTGGATGGGGCACATCTATGTGCATGTATATACATATATATTTATATATTTATAATCCATAACACCTACAGCTACCTGCTGACCTTTTCCTTCCTTCAGCCAAGCCTGCAATCCTCCGTGATCCTTTCCAAGGTGTCACTCACAGTTTCCAAACTGCTGTTTTCTCTCACTCCCAGTCTTCCCTTCCCATCTTTTCCTCAGACCTCTCTCCTTCCACCTGAAACTTTGGGTTTTTCCTTTGCTTCTCCCCCCACATCTCTCTCCTGTCGTGGCTGACTTGGCTGTGAACCCAATTTTCCCTGTTTTTCCCTCAAGCTCTCCCAGCTCCAGCACCAACCATCATAAAACCCCAATATTATTTGCAGGGCCAATTCCCCTCCTTGCCTTTGCAGCATGGATCACCTTTCCTCTCTCCCTTCCCTCCCCAAATCCTCCTGTGCTCTCTCAAATTTGCAGGATTCCTTCTTTTTTTTTGTTTTTTTTTTTCATTTTTATTCCATCCTACCAGCAATTAATCAACCAACCTAAAACCAATTATAATTTGAAAAAAAGAAGTAGCTGAAGGAGGGAGTTGCTCCCAGTGTGTGTCTGCTTGAGGTTCAGACCTCTTCAAAAATCCAAGGACTCTGGCACGAACTTCCTTTTGGGAATTCGCCTGATGTCCAGAGCCTTGCAGGTGGATGGAGGAGGCCAACAGCAGAATTTTCCAGTGCCAAGGGGTCAGCAGGGAATCCCATATCCCCCATGGGACATCCCTCACCATGGGAAACCCATAATCCCATAATAAACAAGGAGTTTTTTAGCTTTTGTGCTGTGGTTTGTTTTTTTTTCCCCCCATAATTAGGAAAACCAGAAGCTGATTTATTTCTGATTTATTTATTTCCTCGGCAGCCAAGCCACAAGGTCAGAGCAGAGACACTCATTAGGTGAAGTGGGGAGAACATCCCCACGGTTTAACAACTCCCCGCTTAAAAATCCAATAAAACACGAGGGGAAGGAAAAATATTCCGGTTTTTTTTTTTTTTTAAGGCACACGGCGAGTTTCAGCAGCTGCCTCTCACTGAGCTTTCTGCAGATCGTTTCTGATTGCTCCGAGGTGTCCAGAATCGCTGGAAAAAGCAGCAGAGATCTCCTGTGAGAGCTGCCAACATCCACGGGCACAGAGGAATCACAGCAGAGGAGAAGCACCCCTGGAGCAAACCAGCATCCAGAGGCACCCATCCCTTCTCCAGCTCCTGGGAAAGGTCTGGATTTGCCCAGGACAAGAGAAATTACTCCTGCCCGGCCCACGAGGGGATAACAGGAGGTATTAATGTCATTTCAGATAACAATATTCCTCTCGGAGCGGGAGAAATCCCATCCCCATCGCTCCGAGCTTGAAAGGGATCCATTAACACGGCTCGTGAGAATGTGGGATAGTTAGCGAGTAATTAGGAGCACATTTCATCGCGGAGCTCTGCTCTCAGTTCACCTTCAGCTTTGCCTTTTGCACACCTTTTTTTTTTTTAGGGGGGGGGGAATTGTGCTTCCCCTCCTTCTCCCCTCCTGCAGCATCCATTTCTCCTGGAAAAAAGAAAAAAATAAATGGACAGAGCTGGGTTCGAAGAAGCGGCAGGGAAGTGTGAAAAAAAAAAGAGGTTCACTCCTGGTAGAATTTTAACATGTTTAATAAAAGGAAAATAGGAGAGAGAAATAAAGCAAAGAGTTAACACGGGTGGGTGCTGGGCATGGTGCCAGGGGCACACCTTGGCTACCAAACCTCTTCTGTTCAATGCCCGAGTCTCAGACATATTCACAGATTTCTGTGCATCATTCAAATATTCATTTTTTTGGTGTTTTTTGGGTTTCAAGCCTCCCCCATGCTGCTTTTGTAGGTGTGTTTAAAATTTGACAATCCATTGTGGTCCAGTTCTGCTGAGCAAATCCTCTGCTCATCCTGTGTTCCACTTCCTGATCAATAAATTCTTCCTCCCAGGGTCTGAACCCTGGCATTGTTATCTTCATCCAGGAATGTGGGAACTTCCTTGCTTCTCTTTGCCATTCTCTGAGTTACATGAACACAAAGGAGCATTCTACATCTCAAGGAACCTTGTGGATCCCTGAGATTGGCTCCACAGAAAATCCCTCAGGGAGTATGGAGGATCCTTGAGGTTGGCTCCACAAGAAATCCCTCAAGGAATCTGGAGGATCTTTGAGATTGGGTCCACAAGAAATCTGTCAAGGAGTATGGAGGATCCTTGAGATTGAGTCCACAAGAAATCCCCCAAGGAATCTGGAGGATCCTTGAGATTGGATCCACAAGAAATCCCCCAAGGAATCTGGAGGATCTTTGAGGTTGGGTCCACAAGAAATCCCTCAAGGAATCTGGAGAATCTTTAAGGTTGGGTCCACAAAAAATGTGTCAAGGAATCTTGTGGATCCTTGAGATTGGGTCCCCGAGGTTTTTGTGACTCCATCGTTCCCTCAGCCCAACAAAACCCCACATTTGAGGACCTCCATCCCTGTCTTTCCCATCCTCACCTCTGGAATACCCTCTGAGCCCTCTCTTGGGCCATTTCCTGGGCAGAGAACTCTGAGGGATGTGCTCCTCCCCAGCCTTCCCTTGGTCCCTCCTGCCCCTGCAGCATCGATCCCTGATGGGAAGCAGGCACCAAGGGAGCACCTGGCTGAAGGCACGGAGCCATCAGCTGGGAATGAGGGATGGCAGCAGCCCAGGCCCAGGAATCCTGGCCAGATCCCTCTGCAGGGGACACAAATGGATTGTGATTGACAGAGGACAGGCTCTGGCCCAACCCTGGTGCTTCAGAGGGGGGATGCAGCAATGAGGGCTATAATTATCCCTGCTATTTTTAATTTGGGAAGCACTCCTGTCGCCTCGAGTGCTCCCGGGATTGCCAGAGATCCTGTCCTTAGCACAGAGCATTTCTGGGATCCAAGGGCGTGACTGGAGATGAGCTATGAGCTGTGGGATGGATGTGCTAACAACCTCTGGCTGAGGAAGGAGGGGGCTGGAGCAGAGACAGCCACGCCAAGGAGAGGCTGCGAGGTGAGAGCAGCGAAAAATGGGCTGAAACATCCCAGAAAGTGTAAATCTTGGGAACATCCGGGGTCTTGAGCCAGGTACGTGCACCTGGAGCCTCCCTAAAGCTGTCCCAGGCTGCAGGAAGGTGAGAGGATGGGGGAGGATGGGACAGCTCAGCCTGTGACTGCTCTGAGGTCACCAGGAGCTGGGTGCTGCCCTCTAAATCCCTGCTCCCTGCAGAAACCTCAGCTTCCTGCTGCTGGAAACACGGAAAACATGACCCCGGTGCAACCTAAAAACCAAGATATTTTTAGGAATCTCACAGTCTGGGCTTTCACCCCAGTCTTGGGTTNGCTCAGCCTGTGACTGCTCTGAGGTCACCAGGAGCTGGGTGCTGCCCTCTAAATCCCTGCTCCCTGCAGAAACCTCAGCTTCCTGCTGCTGGAAACACGGAAAACATGACCCCGGTGCAACCTAAAAACCAAGATATTTTTAGGAATCTCACAGTCTGGGCTTTCACCCCAGTCTTGGGTTCGGAGAGGCTCTCCACGGGGAGGAGGACAGATAAGGGGATGAGTTCCCAGCTCCTGGGATGAGCCCTGGGATCTCCAGGCTGGTGGTGACAAGTCTAGACACTCTGGGGAAGCATTCAATCAGGACAAGGAGGAATGGGTCCCGCTGTTAGGAACAATGCAAGAGGAACAAAACAACCCCGTTTTATTCCCTGCAGCTGTCTTTTAAAAGGACTGTTAGGTCACTGAAAGTTTTAGTTACAGCAAAAAATAACTCCAGAAAAGAAAAAAAAAAAAAAAAAGAAAAAAAAAAAAGGAAAGAAAACTCAAAAAACCCCAGAAAAAAAAAATTGGAAATGAAGCTGTATATATTTTTGGGAAATTGCTTTTTTTATTTTAATAGGTTTCCCTTTCAACTCTCTTCCAGCTGATTTTTTTTTTTTTTTTTTCCCTTCTTTGAGCTCTGTGATTATTAATGGCTGTAACACTAATGTGCTTGGAAAAAGCTCATTGGAGACCAGGTTTTTTGGATTATAAAATATCTGAAAGATATTTTTCTTTTCTTCAGCCAACAATGGCCCGGCTTTCCCAGGAAGCAGACCTGGTTCCATGCCATGGCATGGGGTGCATCAGAGCCCAGCTTGGCTTTGAAGGTGAGTGGGAAAAGCCTGTGGCAATGGGGTCATTGCCTCTACCCCATTCCCAATGTCTGATCCTGGAGGACTCAATTCCCCTCGTTGGCCCTTTGAGTTTTTTTTTTTTTTAAACAACCCTAATTGTATTTGTTTTTGTTTTTGGGTTTCTTTTTCCAGTGGAATCCAGGAGCTCTGGGGAGAGCCGTGGACAGACGTGGATGTGGTTTGTCTGTGTTGTGGTGGCAGAGATTTCTTGTGCAAGAGCCCCAGCGAGGGCAGAGGGGGCAGCCAGGCTCTCCCAGCACCCGCAGGGATGTGGAGGTGGTTCCACACCACTGAGCTCCAACGAGAGAAGCCACAACCAGCACAGGCTCAAACCACCCGGGGCAGCGATGGAGAGGTTTGTGAACAGCCCAATTAGACATCCCTCTGCTTCCCTGGGTTGTGTTCCAGCCCAGCAGTGCCTGCCTGGAGCACCCAACCCCTCCATGGCTCCGTGGATGTGTTCCCTGTGCCTCCAAACCTCTGGAGCATGGTCGGTGTTACCCAGCAGCTCCAGTTCCATTTCCATCAAAGGAACCCAAACCATCCCAGTTCCAATCCATGCTGGAATACACTCAGCCCTACCAGCAGCCCCAAGGCAGATTCCCACTGCCACCGAGGGGAAAGAGCTTAATAATCAGAGAGGGAATGAAGGAGAGGAAGGGGACAGCAATGGTTGGCGATTTCTTGACCTTTGCCATGATCCTTTCTCACCGTGGGCGAGCCCAAGGACAAGGTGATCCCCCCCAGCTCCACACAGGCACCAAACCCATGGCACGGAAGCTGATGGAGGCCAGGGATAGGCAGAGCTAGGGAATGAATGCAGGTTCATCTCCCCGTGGTTTCCCATAACAAATGTTTAACCAAGATTTCCCGTCCATCTCCCATTTTCTCGCCACCCTGCTAAGTTCAGCCCTCCTCTAAAAATAACCTCTGTATTTATGGCTGGGAAAGGATCCCAGCCTTCACAGAAACAGGGTTTGTAATCTTCACAGAGGCACATGCTGGAATACCCCAAAAGCTCGGAAACAGGCAGGCAGAAATTAATGAGACTTTCCCACTCACTGTTAAATAAAAAAAAGTCTCCTGTGAGCTTCCAGCAGTTGCAGATCCAGAGGCCCTTTTTGCTCTCCAAATGAATTGTGCTCTCCATGCTTTTGGGTTGGCTGTGCTGTGGTATGAAGTTCAGGAACAGGAATCTATGAGATCTTCAGCAGACATAGCCAAAAGAAGTGGGCAGAGACCCCAGCCCTGCTCTGTTTCAAGCACACAGACCTCCGGAGCTCCATGTTAGAGGGCAGGGATGGAGCTGTGGCTTCTTCCAGAGCAGCTCCTCATGAGCTCCTCAGCCTGCAGACATCATTAGGAGAAGGCAATTAGCATTGCCCTGTCTAAAAAAATACCACTGATGTAGAGATGTTTATATTTTGTCTAGGACAGGGCACTCTGTGAAAGGTGGCACTGCTGTACTAAAAAATTAGCTTTAAGAGTTTTTTAACTGAACTAATACAATTTCTCAGTGTTTAAGGCACTTAAAATATATTACTACTGAAAACTAAAGTTTATACTTCTATTCCATGTTTGTGTGACTCAGTTTTTATGGCGATTTTAATTCAATCCCCACGTTCTTTGCTTGTTTCTGGGCCTGAAGAGCTGAGACCCAGAGGGGTTTGCATTCCAACACTTCCTTCCTTCCTTCCTCCCTTCCTTCCTTCCTTCCTTCCTTCCTTCCTTCCTTCCTTCCTTCCTTCCTTCCTTCCTTCACAGCACCAGGAGAGGTTAACAGGGAGGAGCTATTTTTAGGTCCCAAGATATTGGATCATCCTCTGTTATGGCAACAGCTCTTGTTGTTCCTGGTTTCCCCTGGTCTCCCTAAGGCATCAGAGCCATCGAGGCTCCTGTCCAGCTTACAGCAAACACATGAAATCCTCCTGATTTCAGGACTCATTTGTTGCATGAATGGTAAGGACATTAAAGAAGGAGAGGAAAGGCCCCTGAAAGAGTCTCAGAAGGAAGGGGAAACCTCTCCTTCCAGCCTGAGGAGAAACCTCTGGAGGAGCCCCAGCTGAGAGCTGGGGTGGGGAAGGCAGAACAGATGGCACCAGGAGCTGGCAGAGCAGATGGCACCACGGGTTGGACATCAGAACCGCACAGCTCACCCAGCCCGGAGCTCCCAGAGGATGAAATGCTGCCTGGTTTGGATCCAGGGCAATAAATCTTCCCTCACAGAGGTTCCTCTGTGCCTGGAGCAGGTTTGCAGGAGCGTTTGCCAAGGTTCAGGCATGAGCAAATGCCGAAAGCAGGTGTGGGTTTGTGGCAAAGCCCACGAGCGTGGGCAGGGCATCCCTTACCTGCTGCAGGACAGCAATCCCTGCCTTTCTCCCTGGAAAATTCATGGAGCAAGGCATCCAGGGGAGATTCACGTCTCCAATTCCCTCCCTGGCACCAACAGAAGCTCTGTGAGAGAGAGTAGCAGGGATCCTCCTGCAGGAAAATCATCTTTTCCACTCTGAAGTTGCACTGAACCTTGCAGGAGCTGCAGAAGTGGCCAGGGATCCTGGGCAAAACAGGGCCACATTCCCCAACCTGTCCCAGCAAAATCTCCTGGCTCCCTAATTTGTCATGTTATTTTGCTTTAGCCAGCATCATTTGTAGCATTTGGACTGCAAAAATAAAACCCCAACCCCCCAAAAAAACACCCAGGAGAACAGTGCTTTGGAAAAGAGCTTGGGTTTCAGCAGTTTTGGGACGAGGGAATTCCATTTCAAAACACACCAGTTTGGGTTTTTTCCCCAAGAAATGTGAATGGAAGAAAAAGCCAACCTGCTCCATTTGATTTGTCCTTTAATTTACTGAGGAAAACAGAAACAGTTTGGAGAAAGCAACTAGAGAAATTTGGAGGGAGCTGGCCAACAAACAGGGAAAAAAAAACCAACCCTGCAGTGATCACTGAGCTCTTCAGCACCAAAACATCAGCAAGTGATGGCTCATCCCAGCTTTTCTTTGTCTTCCCAACCTCAGCCACAGACCTGAACCGGTGGGAAGGAGAAATTGGAATTCCAAATGAGTCTCCAGGACTTTGTCATCCCAACCTCAGCCACAGACCTGAACCGGTGGGAAGGACGAGTTGGAATTCCAAATGAGTATCCAGGACTACTGCCAAGCAAAAAAGAAAGAAAAAAAATAAAAAAAAGAATGTTTTATAGATCTGTTTGAACTGAGGGAATATAGATATGTTTTTCCAGAGGGAATGATCCTGCTCCAGGAGGAGAAATGGGGGGGCTTGTGCCTCAAAAACCCCCTCCTTTCCCACAGCCATGATGGATAACAGAGCTCTCCCCTCCCCTCTCACCTGCCCACATCCATCCTGCCTCCAGTTTCCCCCCTTTTCAAGCCTCCACGGTGTTTTTATCCCCCTTGGCACGGAGCAGAGGGCTTGGGGTGCTGGGTGCCTTGGGGGGGAGGCAGGAATGCGGGGTCGGGGATTTGCAGGGCACCACAAACCTCACTCTGGCAGCTCCTCCGCCTGCTCCGGAGCCATGAGAAACAACTTCCTGTCAATAAACAGGAACAAAAGCTTGGAAGAGTCTTCAAAGTGATGACTTATGTCGAAAATATGTTTCGGGGCGCTTTGAGTGTTCCTGTAAACTGGAGGGGGAGTGATTGTTCCTGACGCTTTGGCGTTTGGAGGGGAGTTTAGAAATACCCAGGGCTGCGAGAGTTTTGTTTGGCCACGGGGTGGGGGAAAAACACACGGAGGGAGAGGAGGAGGAGGAGGAGGGGAGGAAGGGCTAAGAGGGGAAAGAAATGTAAAAGCATCTCCAGAGTCTGGGGAAGGTGGTGAGTTTTAAAAGTCAGGTGCGAGGTGGCTTTGGTTTTGGGAGAAAAATGGCACTGGGGAGGGAGGGAT
>VZTN01035271.1:226210-281680 GCA_013400515.1 Erpornis zantholeuca | reverse complement strand
GGTTTTTTTTGGTTTTTTGGGGTTTGTTGAAGAGCAGAGAAGTCCATTTCTCATCGAGCAAGCTTGGGGAAACAATAATCAAAACAAGAAGGGGAAAAGGGAAGGGAAGGGAAGAAAAGAAAAGGGAAGAAAAGAGAAGAGAAGAGAAGAGAAGAGAAGAGAAGAGAAGAGAAGAGAAGAGAAGAGAAGAGAAGAGAAGAGAAGAGAAGAGAAGAGAAGAGAAGAGAAGAGAAGAGAAGAGAAGAGAAGAGAAGAGAAGAGAAGAGAAGAGAAGAGAAGAGAAGAGAAGAGAAGAGAAGAGAAGAGAAGAGAAGAGAAGAGAAGAAAAGAAAAGAAAAGAAAAGAGCTGTTTCCTGGGGAAGGTCTAAATCCATCGAGCTGTGGTTTCTAACAGAGAATAAATCTAACTTATTTTATTGCTCTTAGGGGCCTAATTGCCATTAGACCTTAATTGTCTGCTGGCTCGCTTTGCGAAGCACAGAAAGCACAGCCTGTGCCGGCCACGGGATGCAGTCATCTGCTCTTTTGATATTCATTTTCCCCTTTCATCTTTATGTAAACGAGGCAGCAGAAGCTGCTGCGATCCTGCTGCACCTGACAGCTTTGTGGTGCGGACAGGGCTGCTGGGAGCCAGCCCAGGGGGATGGGGATGGAGCTGTCCGAGCCAGACACAGCTCCCTGAGCCCTCCCTGTGCTCCTCCTGCCACCCCTTTCTGTCCTTCAGCAGGTGCTGCTCTTCCTCTCCCCCTTTTGAAAAGGCATCAGAAGGCTTGAAGGCACAAGAAAAGGGATGTTGGCTGAGGCTGAGCTCCTTCCCTAATCACCATGGTTTGGGTTAGAGACCCTAAAGCTCAACTCATTCCTCCTGGCCAGGACACCTTCCACCATCCCTAACCTCATCCAGCCTGGCCTTGGGCACTTCCAGGGATCCAGGGGCAGCCACAGCTTCTCGGGGCCTCCCCACCCTCTCAGGGAAGAATTTCTCCCCAATATCTAAGCTTCATTTGCTCCCTGCTCCGGTGATCCCTCCGAACAAGGTGGGACCCAGCCCAGCACCCAGCAGCTCCCCAGGAAGATTTATTATTCCTCGTCCTTCCTTCACCATCCTGGGGTTTTTTTGGTTTTTTTTTTGGTTTTTTTTTTTTTTTTCTGAATTACCTTTCCCGGTCTCCCTGGGATTGGGATTTTTCACGCGAGTTTTTCAGCGCCCTCCGTGCTGCGAGCACATGTTGGGATCGTTCCGGGGCTGAGGTTTAGCTTTCTAAACGAGGTTTAGCTTTCTAAACGCCTTTTAACGAGGCGTGAATGCTGGGGGCAATTTCTCTCTTTCTTTTTTATAAATAGATGTTCTGTCTCCCGGCGTTTCTGCCGGCGTGAGGTTTAGCACACCCATTTACTCTCGGCCTTAAAAAAAATAATAATAAAAAAAAAAGTTATGAAATGATAATAATCATCATCAGACAGTTCGTGATTTTCCTTAATAGCATCCAGGGCGTGGAAAGCAACTTCCTCTCCCCCCACAGAGCAGCAGTGATTCAAAACACGAGGGCTTGAGGGAGCAAAGTCACAGAATTTCAAGAGCAATGCCAGTAGCAAAGCCCCGGGTTAGGAAATCGGGGAGTAGAAACCCCCACAGAATCCAGGGGCTTCAACCTGAGACCCTGGGTTGATGAATTAAGTTGATAAATTAATCCTTGGATTGATGAATTGAGAAGCACACACAGAGAGTAAGTAAGGAGTTACAGATTTGCAGCTTTGTAAGTTAAAAAGGTGTTTTAAGTAAGTAAGAGATCACATTGAGTGAGATGGTAAA
The DNA here is from genome assembly GCA_013400515.1 of Erpornis zantholeuca. Taxonomy (NCBI): domain Eukaryota; kingdom Metazoa; phylum Chordata; class Aves; order Passeriformes; family Timaliidae; genus Erpornis; species Erpornis zantholeuca. The sequence continues at coordinate 279,867 of VZTN01035271.1, read as the reverse complement.
GAGTTTAAAAAACAGAAGTGTGATTCTGTAGAGGAAGTTAAAAGTTAGTAAAAAAACATGCAAAAAGTTGTGAGTTAAGACATTGGCTAAAAATTGCTGCTGTCGTGTCATGGAGCTGGACAAGCTCTTCGTGTCAGAAAGTGCCAGATTTTGAAGAAATAATGAAGGTGAACAATTAAAAGTCCTAGGACACATTAACTCTTTATTCTTCGAGGTGTTCCCAGCTTCCACGGTCGCTCCCATGGCACGGAGAAGCTGTGGCTGCCCCTGGATCCCTGGGAGTGCCCAAGGCCAGGCTGGACAGGCTTGGAACAGCCTGGGATGGTGGAAGATGTCCCTGCCCATGGCACAGGGGTGGAACTCGATGTTCTTTGAGGTCACTTCCAACCCAAACCATTCCAGGATCCTGTGATCCCACGATTGTGGAGGGAGCAGGAGATGCAGGGACACTCCTAGATGGAAGATTTGCCACACACAGAGACTTGGATCTTTCCAGCTCCTGGAAAAAGCAGGGCAGGAACATTCTGTGCCTTTCTCACTGCCATCCCCTAAGGCATTCTCCTCCCTTAAGGGCTGTGCCCATCTCTCCTCCCAGGTCTATCCCAGTTCCACTTTGCACGAGTTGGACCAGCTCTCCACAAATAAGGTATCCATTTTAAAAGTGTTTTTTTTTATTTTTTGAACTTAAATTTACCAAGTGTCAGAGTCCAGGGTAGCCTGGAAGCTTCTCCTGCTCCTTTGGTGGTTTCTTTATATCCCCAGAGCTCCTCAAAAGTGGCCTAGCCAGCGACCTAAGCTTTTAGAAAAGCTCCCTCCACTTTTAAGAAAACCTAAATACACCAGAAAAGTGAAGAGATTTTTGTTTAGTGTACCACAGAAAGCTTAATTGTAGTTTTTAAGATCTTGCTCTATGTGTTATATAGAGACAAAATAAATTTTTTTAAGTGTAGTTTTTCCTTCTTTCTTTTTCTCCTCTCTCCTCATTCTCTTCCTCTCTCCTCTGACACCAGTTCCTGTACTGTGTTAATTAGTAAAAAAAAGTTAGTCTTAAAAAAAATCAATAACATAGAAGTTTACTAGTGTTAAAAAAAATAAAATACATATTGTTTCTTGAATAATTGTTAGTAAAATATAAAAGTAGCTGCTAATGTGCAGCCATTACCCCTTTTACCCTAGTGTCCTCAAAAAATGCTGTCTATCCCTCCAAAATTTTAATAATTGAAAAGCTTAATTGAAAAGCTCTCCACGTGGGTGAGGTGGTCTTGTGGAGCAGGATCCACCCCTGTTAGCTGAGTGGGAGATCTGCATGGAAAGTTCCCACCAGGGCTAATGAAAGTCATGTGTTGGGAGAGGGAGGAGAAGAGTTGGGTGGAAGAGTGTAAATGTGGGTGGTACCTGGGTGGAAAATTGGATTTTTGGAAAAGTTTCTTCACAGAAAGGAGTGGGGCCACCAGGCCTGATGGGTTAAAAGCCATGTGGCACTTGGGGACATGGCTGGTGGTGGCCTGGGCAGTGCTGGGAGAAGGTTTGGACTTGATCTTCGAGGGCTTTTCCCACCCAAATATTTCCTGTGATTCAGAAAAGGGAGGGGGAAAGGTGGGGAAGAGACAGCAATGGCCATGGAAAACCCAGCAGGTAAAAACCCCCAGGGGTCAGCAGCAGCAGTTGTGCTCATCCCACTGATGCCTTAGGGTTTAACTTTTATATTTTTCAAATCCTGTACTGCTAGTGTGACTCTGAAGTTCCTGTAGCTCCTTCAGTGCTGTTCTCTTATGCTAAGATAGACATAACAAAACCTCTGACTTGCCCTCCAAGGACACCCAGAACAAGAACTGCAAACCACAATCTTGGGGACAGGGGGGCAAGCTTGGGCAAATTCCATTCTTGCCTGGCTTCTGCTTGGGGAATTGATACTGAGATCCAAGTGGGAAGAACTCGGGAGCTGTCCTTGTCCATGTTGGGATGCACTGAGGCAGGAGCCTCTGGAGCCCAGAGTGTACCTCTGAAGGGCTTTCCAATCAATCCCTCCTTGATTCCTTTATTCCTGTCTGCTCTCTGTTTCTAGGGAGACATTTAAGGCATCACCACTTCCCTGATATCCTGCCAAGGACCTTTTCCAAGGAGAAAATTTGGAGAAGGCCAGCAAGGTTATCACTGCACAAGGAAATTCTGAAATGTCCCCTTTCCCCTCCACAAGGTTTAGATTGGGTACAATTAGTGACCTTTAGCCTTTCATTCCAGATTTCCAAGCCTCCACTGGTCCCCTCACAGGGAGAGCTGCTACCCAGCATCTGCCAGGCTCCTCAACACATCCTTGGGTGCAACATCTGCACACAGCCAAGGACACCCAGGGCACTCTGGCACCACATCCTGAAATGGGAGGTATCCCCAAACCCCCTCATCCCTGGCTTCAGGTGCCAGCAGGGCTGTGAGTCCCAGGCACACTGGGCTGCACAAGGAAAATCAGGACACTCCTGGATGCACACAACAAGAGTGCAGGGGAAACCCAGCTCTGAGGAGGATCCTCATTGCTGGGAGCTGTCCAGACACCGAGAAAAACCACTTTGAAGTCACAAAGAGCTCTGAGATAAGGGACAAAGCATTTCTGTTCCCAGCCAGAGAGTGAGAGCAGGAGTGGTGGGGTTTGGGGCAGGACTCAGCTGCAGGTGTTGCCTTTCCCTGGTCTTAAAATTCAAACCAACACACAGTTTATGGGGAAAAGGGGATTTTACCTCAGGATTAATTGCAGGATCCTTGGGTGCAGCACTTGCCCCAGGTGGAATGCTCTGAGAAATGCATGCACCTTTGATACACTGAAATGCACACAATTCTAGGCTTTGCAAAATGAACATATTTATCAGAGATCCCCCAGTGAGAGGCTGGAGTGAAGCCCTCGTTGTGAGGAACCTTCCCCCTGGCTGGGCCTGGCTGAGGTTCCCAAATGTGTTCTGGAGAGGCCCTTGGTGTCTGGGGCTCCCAGGATGTTTGCTCTCCTGGTTTAACGGTGCCGTGGGGCTGAGCTGAGTTCTCAGCCTTGGGGAGGTACAAGTGTGGGGCTAAAAGCACTGAGAACACATCAAACTGTGTAAAAGGGTGTGTGAGAGGGGTGTGAAAGAAAAAGACAAAAGATCATCCTGGCATCAGTCACTGCTGGGATCATATAAAAGAATTAGGCCAGGGGACCAAGTTTAGGTATGAATCCTCTGCTGTGTCCTGATCTGATCCCAGCAGGTAACTTAAAAGGCAGCACAGTTCACTGAACACTGGCTACGCCTGAGAACGGCCACAAAAAATCCTTTTTCAGGGATGATCTTCGCTGGGAACCTCCAAACCTTTGAGTTTTGCAATGTGCAGAATTCCCTTTGAGCAGGGAATTTCTGCTCGTCACTAGGGCGAGGAGTTCTGCACGATTGGGCACAGGATTATTCCTTCAGAATAATAATTCCTTCAGATCTGCCACCACACGGGGCTGAGCCAGCCCCGAGGGATCTGCTGACAAAGCTGCTTCCACCAGCCCCTCTCCAAAAAGGCAACAGAGCTGATTTTTGGCAGCCCCCCGAGGAATCTCCGATGAATCTGTCTGAGTCACGTCCACACCCAGCTCCTCGAGCTGCTGAGGCACATCCCAGCTCTCAGCAGACATGGTGTTTCTCCTTCCAAGGGACATGAATCCGCTCAGCTCCTTGGAATCCTAAGGTTTTATGAGTAACCCTAAATTCCTGCAGCTAGGAAGGTGTTTCAGAGCAGGCCTGGAAAGCCTGGAGTGATCCCACATGTCCTTGGTCCCTCATCCCAGGTGTTGTCCAATGTGCTTTTGCTAAGCAGCCTCGTTAGTTGTTTTGGGTATTAATGACCTTCACCTTTATTTGCATCAGCCCTGAACAGGGAGACACGGGCAGGGCTCACTCTTATCCCGAAACCAGAATTTTCTGGGATTCCTGACAGGAATTTCCCAGTTGGTACTTTGATCTCCCAGTCTTCCACACCTTCCCATCCAGGCTGCACTCCCTTGGCTCCACCAAAACATGCCCACAAGTGTGCTGGGCTCTGTAGCTGGGGGATATTTCTGATATGAATTCCTAAACAGAGTCATGGATGAAGGAGATATGGAGCCCATCCTCTCAGAAGGAATATTTTGCCTTTCCTCATGCTGTAACAAACACAGGTGGGCTCAAGGAGGATGCACCTCTGCAGCTTCCCAGAGAGGACTCTCAGAGCTCAGCCTTGGTTTCAGATGCCACCATGGTTCAAAACTGCCTGAAAAAATAAAACCACTGCAGAGGAAAACCTGGAAAACTGCAGTTTCCTGGGAGCAGAGGCAATCCCAGACAGCTCTTGGGGTGCAGCACCCTCGAAGTCACCCCTGTGCACTCTGACCTGAGCACCCACAGCACACAGCACCTTGAACACCCACTCCCATCACCCCTGCCAAGGAGCTGCCCAGGTGGGAGGATGAGGCATTCCAAGGCTGGAAATGCCTGATCCAGGCTTCTGTGGGCAGCCAAAACTCAGCTGCCAGCGCTGGCTTTTAGGAAAAGGGAGTCAGGTTACTGGAGGCTGCATCAAAGCACATGTGTGAGATTACAGTGGCAACCATAAATCTGGCATTTCCTCGTTTTCCAACGCCTGACTTCCCCCACAAAAAGTTAAACAGTTTCCCGAGCTTCCTTTGGGGTGGGGGGGAGCAGAATTTAATGGGGAAAAGCCCCAGCGTGCTCGGAGCTGCCATCAGCAGCACTGCACAGACTGCAGCTGGCCTCCAGCAGCCTCCCTGGTGCTCTGAGCTCTGCAGGACACAGCTGCTCTTCCCCAGAGGGAGCAGGATGCTGGGTCCAGGTTTTTTTTGCCAACAGAGGAGGCACAGGTCCACCCACAGGTTCCTCCACACCTGCAAAGCCACCGTTCCTGAAACACAAAGTGCCGGTGAGGAGGAATTCCCACAGGCTTCCCAAACCCTCCTGGGCACTGCCAGGTGGGAAAATGGCAGGGCTGGGAGATGAGCACGAGGAGGAATTTCTCAGAGCCCAAGGATCCTGAAATAAACCCCGAGGTACAAACCCAGCTGCCTGTGTGCTCCTGCTCTCCTGGCTCCATGCAGGTGAGAGGTGTGGCAATAGTGGGGAGCACGCTGGGGGATAAGGAGTTTTACACCCTTTAAGGGCTCCCCCAGAGTTTTTTGTGCCTCTGGGTAAAGGCTGGGGAGAGCCTGTGGAACACAGAGGCTGCAGGGATCCTTTCCCAGAGCCTTCACCTTCTCCCTCGTGTTCCCACGCCGAAAAATTTCCCGAGAGATTCTCCACGAGGGAAAGAGACAAAACCAATGTCCTCAGAGTGTAAACACCCCGAGGCAAAGAGGGAAATTTTCCAGCTTCCAGGGCTCTTTGGCTTCTCCACTTTTCAGCTCAGCGATTTCACCCAGGAGCAATTTGCAGCACTGCTAATTGTGTGTTTTCCCTGAGCCGGGCAAAGTTATAGGCCAATTATTTCTCCTCCACCCCTGTGATGCCTGGGAATTGCTGAAAGGAAAGCTGTGAAGGAAGAAGCCAAATCTTTTTGACCAAGCAGCAAAGCTCCATCATTCCTTAATGTCCATTAAAAAAAAAAAAAAAAAATCAAAATATAAGCGAGGAAATTCGGTGTAGAAAGTTTTATGCTGCCATGGTTTCAGCACAAGAAGAGGTAAGCTGATGCCTTTCTCAGCCCCAAATGTTGAGATCCTTATAATTGGACTTTCAATTTATGGAACAGATCTCTTCTGAGTGGCAAGGATACAGTTTTATTCCCATCAGAGCTTGGAAACTCTACATTTTCCCATCCTAGGATCTTCTGGGACTTGAAAGAAGTTCCGAGCTTCGGAGAAGATCTGATTTATAAAATGCAGGTGTACTTGAGAATTAGCTTAGATATCCACCCCTGAAGTTTTAGAAAGAAAATCAGGGTTTTGCACAAAACTCCTTAATTTAGAGTGAGGAATCCTGGTTTGCTTTGAGAGCATTGGAATTTTGATCCTCACAGCTGAGGAGAAGGGAATGGTGAGCGAGCACCATTTGTCAGCTGGCGTCTCCCAAACCCATTTCCTTGTGCTCCAAGGAGTTACTCTGATTTACCAGCAGACCCAGGCTCTGATGACTGGCACAGAAACACAGAAACAGGCTTGGGATTCACTGCAGGCACATCCTTGGAATGCTGTCCCACGGGAAGCGAGCAGTGCGTGGTTACAGCCACAAAACAAACTCCCCCGCGGTTCTGAGGAACAATGATAGCAGAATATAACCTAAATATTGTCCTTAATGTGGCCTGTGTTAATTAATAAGGCACGTGGCTAACACAAACCCAGCCATCTCTCCCTTCCCCAAGCCCACGCTCCTTGCCCACAGCCTCCGGAGCATTCACAGCCTCACATCCAGATTCCAAATGAATAAACCTTCCTAAACCCCTCCTAAACCCTAAACTCACATCCAGATGCCAAATGAATAAACCTTCCTAAACCCCTCCTAAACCCTAAACTCACATCCAGATGCCAAATGAATAAACCTTCCCCCCTCTAAACCCAGGCAAGTGCAGAGAGTGAGGCTCACCACCAGATTCTTCCTTAGGGAGGAGAAGGATCCAACCTCCCAAGGCCTTGCTAGCTCACCTGTGGCAGCCCCAGAGACCAGAACAGGACATCTCTTGGAGGCCAGGATGTGTTCCATGATCCCCAGCAGTATTCCTGCTGGGAGAAGCTCCCCAAGGAAGAGCTCAGATTCTCTCCTCCATGGGTGCAGCCCTGCTGGGTCCAGGGATGCTCCACCTGCACACCTCTGGCCATCCCTCAGCATTCCCACAGATCATTCCCTCTCCTCCACTGTGAGGATTTGCTTCAGAAAGCAGCAGCCAGCCAAGGTCTGAGAAATGATTTGGAGGTGGAGAGCTCCTTAACCTCCTCTGAAAACTCCCCAGCCCTCACCCTCACCGTGGGAGATAGGATGGTTATGTGCAGCCTATGGATCACAATAAAAGCAAGGAGGCCAAAGACCTATCACGTTTTGGTTTTTTTTATTATTTTTAATGTGTATTTGGCAAGGTTACAAGACAACAATTTGCTTCCCTGGGACCCTTTTACTTTCCTGTAAATTCCAAGAGCCACAGTTAAAAGTGAATTGGCAGATGCAGAGTTGTTTTTCTTTTTTTTATTGTAAAGGAAATTTGTTTTGCTCCAGCAACAGGCAAGCATCCTCAGTCAAAAATGATGAAAGGGAGGGCATAGGCTTTGGAATGTGTTACAAGTTGTAATCCTCCCAGCAGAACCTCAAAAGCCTTGGCTTATTCTGCCCTTTCAAATCCGGGACTCGACAGCTCTTTGAGCAGAACCACAAGTGCTAGAGGTGGAAAAGGCCTAGGGATTATTGTCTAATCTGTTCCATGACTTAAAGAGGCAGCAGGAACACTCCAACCATGCTGCAAAAGCACTGTGGAAACACCAGGGAGGAATCAGCCAAACTGGTGAAGGCAGCACCGAGAAGCTCATCCCCCTCGTTTTCCAGCTCATTAATTAAACTCTGAGCTTGAGATTGCTGATTCTGGGGTTGCTGCTGACCAGGAGGATGATGGCACAATAATCTCCTCCTCCGAGGCTGCCAGGGGATGCCCACACATGGAGAATTCATCTTTCCAAGTGGTGTTAACCCACGCAGCAGATTCCCCACGAGGGAATGAGGAAAAGGCAGTGGCACTCATCCTCCACCAAAACACACATCTTTTATGCTTTTATAGCAACGTTGCTTTGAGTCTGAAGAAACAAACTCTCTGTAAATCACATCATAAAATACATCCAGGCTGATGGTTTACAGGAAAGCTCAGCAATGGCAGGGAGCATTTTGGGTGGGTTTGTTAAAGTGATAATCCACCTTAAAAAAAAACCCAAACAAAAGGCAGTTTGCTCCTGCTGCTGGAGGTGGGACAGTTTATTGTGTGTGGATTAAAAGCCTTGCTCCCAGATCGAGGATTGCAAAGTCTATTGGCCACCAGCAGCCCAATTCCACCTCCACCCCCTCCTTGTTTTATTGGGATTATTATTTGTGCTTTGCAGGTCTGCTGTGAAAGGGATCGTGGTTTCCTGAACTTTTCACCCTACATTTTGAGGGAAGGGGTTGGGAGCTCAGTTATTTGTGTATTGGTGCATTAAAAAAAAAAAAAGGGGGGTCCAGGCTTCTCCCAACAATGGAACAAAACCTCTCCTGCAGATGACACCACCCAGCTTAGACAGCAAAGGGATTCTAGAAGAATGGACAGGCTTGGGTTCATCACAGCAGATCAGCCTCACCCCTGCTGGGTCGTGGATAAAAACAAATCCTGCACAGGAGCTCTTCTAGAAGGAACCTCTCCTGTTCTCCCTCCAGCAGACAAGAGCTGCTCTTCCCTGAGCACATTGAGGATGTCCCTGAGCCCAGGGGGTGGCACGAGGAGCATCCCCACTGCTGTAGGAGGGAGAGGAGCCACCTCAGCCGTGGCTGACTTTGGGAGGCAATTCAAGTGCTGGTGAGACAGGAAAAGCAGATGACAGGGACATCCTCACTGTCCCTATCCAGCCTCCTGCTGCTCTGCATGATTTTCTGGAGACTGCAGCCTGATTTTGCCCAGGATTTTCCTCCTTGGGCAGTCCTGCAGATTCATTAATTAACTCACAGGTTAGTCCATGTCATGCTCACAAGCATTGAGCTGGACAAGTCTGTTGAGCACTGATGAGCAGCTGCTGGCCATAACTTGGCCAATCCTAACCCAGCTGATTTTCTTGGCAATCCAAAATCCTGATTCACTGTCACACTCAGCCCAAGGAAGTGTTTCTGTGTCATTCAAACACACCTGATTTCTTTTCTTTTTTTTTGTTTTTCATCCCTTGAAAATGGATGAAAGTTGTTAAAACATCTTTTGTTTGTGATGGTGATTTAAGTTAAAGGTCAGGCAATCCCAGTCTCAAGCACAGTGGTTTAGTAAAGCTCTGCCTCCTGGCCAAAGTTGCTGTTTGGCTGTGGAGTCACTACTGGACAGATGTGATCTGAAAAGAAGCCAGCTGGGCAGATAACAAGAGCTCAGCTCCTAATCTCATCATTAACAGACAAGCAAGTCACAAATGAGTCACTTCTACCTCTCTGGCTCAGCTTCCTTGCTAATAAAAATTAATAACCTTTCCTTTTTTTCTTCTTTTTTTTTTTTTGTTTTTTATTTCTTTTTAATTTATCTGCTTCTCCTGCAGACTGATTAATGAGGTGTTTTTTCTGTGAAACAAGGGAAAAAGATGCTGGTCCTGGGAACAGCCTTCAGGAGATGCTGCTGAAGAAGTGCACATTGTCAGGGAGTGATGGAGCAGAGAGGCCAGAGAGTCACCTCACAGCTCTGCAACCTCAGGGCACTGTGCTGCCACTTGTTAATTTTCCCTTTTCTGGACTGATTTGATCAAAAAACCCCGGGGATCCTTCAGGAAGGCAGCTCTCGCACGGCAATGAAAATGATGATATAACAAAGCTGGCTCTGTGAGGGCTGTTTTCTCACACAACCTACGACTTGCTGCTCCACTGCTCGGGCACTTCCCAGGAAATGGATGCCTACACTGACATAAACCCACTCCTGGTGCTTCCTGCTCCGCCTGCAGCTCCCAGCTGCCCTTGGAAGCCGTTCCCACACGCCAGCACGGAGGGAACACCGCGAGCTTCCAGGAGAGCTTCGCGCGCCCGGTGGGGCCTGCGCTGGGAAGGGAAAGCGCCACATGTGCCCAGGCCTTCTGGAGGTTTTCTGAGCCACCCAGGCCCGGGTCCTGGGACAAATTAACATTTTCCATCCCCAGCTGTCCGTTCCGCCTCGTTGCGACACCTCTTACCTACTTTCGGGCTGACCTCGCGCCGGGGCTCGAGGCTGTTCACGAGTTTTTTAGTCACTGTCGAGAACAAGGAGAGAGAAACAAACATCTGGTTAGCAGAGCTGCCAAGTGCACATTCCTTCCTTGTTTTTCAACCTTTCAATCCCTTTGTTTTCTGCCTGAAATTCCATTTGATAAATGCACGGGGAGCCACAGGGCACTGATTAGACGCAACTCCCGTCCCGACCCGCGCTCGCCAGCGTTGCCTCGCTGGGACAAGCCACCGAGCCCAAAAATGCAAGAGTGTGGCCCTGGTGGAACCACAGAGCCCAAAAAGCAAGAGTGAGGCCCTGGTGGAACCACAGACCCCAAAAATGCAAGAGTGTGGCCCTGGTGGAACCACCCCAGCCGTGAGTGGGGGGCTGGTCCTTCTCCCACCGAGGTCAGTGGGAGCTTTGCCACCAATTTCAGTGCAATTTTCGGTCGTCCCTGCAGTGCAGTGGTGCTCAAGCCCATCCCCTGCCAAGCTGTGGCTTTGCCGTTCCTGCAGCTCTCCTGTGGGGGCTTTTTTTAATTTTTTTTTTTTTTTTTTTTAATTGGAAACAACAACTTTATTGAATCTTGGCCCGCGGTGCTGGCACAGCCTGACCAGACCAGGTGGGGCTGCTCCACCAGAGGCTCGTGAAATATCAAACACAAGAGGGGCCACAAAGAAGCTTTGCCTTCTTTGCTTGGTTTTCTGCCTGGAATTCCATTTGGGAAGTGCCTGGAGAGCCTGCTGGGCACTGCTTAGATGCAACTCCTGTCCTGTGCTGACCCACCAGCTTCAGCTCCTCCTGGACCACAGCTCCTCAGACCTGCAGGAAGTTGTGTCCACCCTCCCCAGCCACAGGGACCTCTCCACACGGGGGAAGTTAAGGAATAGCAGATTCCATCTTAGATTCCACCTCCCTGCAGAGAGACCTCCCCGGGGGCCGATCAGACCTTCAGGAGGCTGTACCACCTTCCAGCAGCACCTGTCTTTTGAAGAACCCTGCCAAGGCAAGGCTAAATTTTGGGTTTTCAATGGGAAGAAGGCTTGGAATCCCTCCAGAGAGAAGTCCTAGGGAAAAGGTGAGGCGCAAAGGGACCTTGGCTACGTTCTCACTCAACAGGGCGCCTTCGCAAGGCACTGCTCTCGCTGTCGCTTGGAATACCAAGCGTCTGAGTCTCTTAAAAGCCTCCCTCTGTTTTTTATTTACGTGTGACTGAGTCTGTGTGCCTGAAAACCAGATTGGGAGATCATTAATCCGGGACAAGAAAGCGCCAGACTCGTAGAATGCTGTCCCTCCCTGTTGTCAATCCTCGCCGACCCCAACCTACGCAACGGCTGACGCTCTGGAGCGGGATCGTACCGGCCTGGAGAGCCTCTCTTTTCCATCAGGGATGCCAAATCTGCGGTGTGGCTCCATGATCCCAGCTGACACGGGCCATGAGAACAATCCCATTTCCTCCTCCCCGCCGGTCAGCTTCCAGAAATGCCAAGTTCTGGGCGACGCAAAGTTCGGCATTCCCAGCAAACCGCTCCGCGTGATCTCATTCGCGTCGCCAGATTTTATTTATTTTTAAAATAAATGCCTTCTTTTTTTTTTTTTTTGCTCTTTTCTTGCGGCCATACATTTTAGATTAAAAAATAATAATCATGCAATCTCGCAGGAAATTGGGCTTTCAAAATCGGGACGCGAGGAAGTATGGTCCAGTGGAGATTTGATCAGGCAGATTTTACAGCCCTGCGGCTTGTTGGATACCCTTTTTCATTAAGATTAGTTTCAGTTTCTGGCCCCCGTTCTCCCACCACGAGTCAGTTTTTTTGCCCAATGCCTTTTCAGGGGAGCTACAAACTCAACAGCCCGTTATTAATTTCACTGGTGAACGCACAGTCCTCGTTGAGCTTCGGTTCTGATTTAAAGTGGTTTCTGAGTGAGGATATTACAGCCCCAAGGAGAGCTTTCAGCTGCTCCATTCCTACATGCAGGAGGTCTGAGCAGTGAAGCTGCTCAGAGAGGTTTCAATCCCCTTTTTCAAAGTAAAATGGGTTTGGGGTAAGCCTGAGAATCTGGATGCAGAAGGACCCTGGGGTACTGGGTCTGTGCTGGCATTTCCAAGCCTAGATGGGAGTGCCCTCTTATCAGCTGGAAGGAGGAATGATGCCACTCTCTCCTGGAAATGACACAAGGTTTGTATCCAGGACGAGCATGGTGGAAACTACTGGGAAGTTCTGCTTCACGGGTGGAAAATGGTTAAACCTTCCCTCGGCTTCCTGTCGGTTCCATCCATTGAGTCCTACCAGTTCAGAGGGGCTTAACAGCCTCTGCAAACCAGCAAAAAAGCACCAATAAAATCTTTAATAAAGAAAACGTTTTGGAAAGCCACTTTGACCAGGCCTTCTCCAAATGAAGGGACTACACTCAAGCCTTGGAAATTCTTCCTCTGAGCTGTACAGATGCCCTCTCGCTGACCCATAACTTCATTTAACTCTCCTCAAGAGGAAGAAAGGAATCCCTGCTAAAATTATTAGCTTGCACAAAGAATATTTGCTTTGAGGGGAAGGCCAGCACACGTGCTTGGCTTTCTCAAAGGACTTCCATGACCACAGCACAAACTCTGGGCTCTCACAGCCAGGAGATTCCTCTTTTTTTTTTCCCCCCCGAAGGAAACACATATTTGCACCCCGAAACACTCCGTGGAGGTGCCCCAGAGCTCAGCACATGCCGAAGGCCTGGGCCCAAATTGCCTTTACTCCCACAGGCACAAGGCACAGGGAGTTTGGTGGGCAGCAAAGACATCCAGCAGCTCCCAACCCCCTTTTTCCAGGGAGGAGCATCACAAAGTGGGAGATTCAGCCCAGAAACGCAGCCCAGGGGGGCTGGAACCCCATGGCAGCCTCGGAACACAACATCTACCCTTGGCCTTCTGAGGGGAAAACCAGACTGGAGAGCGTTTGCTCAACGCCTAATCGAACCCAGTTGTTCTCCAAGGCAGGAGGGAGATGTTCGTGCCGTCCTCCCAGCATCCATCCAGGGCTCTGCGTCCCCAGACTCCACCCAGCGTGATCTGCTCAGATCTGGGTCGTGGTTTCCCCCTCATGGAGGTTTTCTACCCAAAAGAGCACGGGAATATTAAGAGCAGTTGACAGAAGAGCTCTCGGGAGGGACGCAGTGCACAGGCCCCCAGGATAATGCACATCTCCTATTGTTATAATTATTGGGACTTGCATTAAAGAGGAGGAGATGAGTTATCCAGGAGGGGAGGGGAGCCTGAAATCACACATACCTTTTTTATGAGGCCCAGTGCGGGCTGTGGCCTGAGTCAAAGCTCTCAGACTGCCCAACCCATCAAACCCATAGTGAAAGGAGACCCACGAGTTATTTGATCAAATGTTATTTGATCACTGTGAGGTGTCACAGCCTCGGACACGGCACTTGGGATCTACTCCCACTTATGGCCCTTGCACAGAGCTGATGCATACTCAGAGTGAGGGCAGGCCCTGGCACAGAGTGCCCAGAGAAGCTGTGGCTGCCCCTGGATCCCTGGAAGTGTCCCAGGTCAGGTTGGATGGGTCTTGGAGCAGCCTGGGACAGTGGAAGGTGTCCCTGCCCATGGCAGGAGGTTGGAACAAGGCAGTCTTTAAGATCCCTTCCAACAAAAACCATTCTAGGATCCTGTGGCCTCAGGCCACGTTCAACTTGTTATTCCTCAGCTCAGAAGGTGCTAGAAAGTTTTCTTTTTGACCATGAGCAGATCAAAACCCCCTCAGCTCCTCACTTCCCCACGGCCGGGAGGAAATTCAAGGCAATTTTCCCTTGCAAGACAACACTCAGCGCCACCACCTCCATCAGTTCAGATGTCCCCCCACAAACCTGAATGCTTTTCAGCTGGTGTCTCTATTGCACTGAATAAACCCCTTGGCTGCTGACACGAGAGCACAAAGCCTCCCAAAGCTGCTCTGCTTTGCTCCTGCCGCTGGAATTTGCTGTCATGCAGGAGTGGGAGCAGTGACTCATGGCTGCTGCTGGCACAGCCAGAGGGAGAGGATCTCTGGCAGCTAGAGGGATTCGGGTAGGCAGCAGGAACATCTGCTGGTGGCTGGAGCAGGCACTGATGCCTTAGGTTTTAACTTTTGTATTTTCCCAGCCCTGCCCTGCCCAGTGTCACTCTGCAGTTCCCTGGAGCTCGTTCAGTGCTGTTCTCTCATGCTCACACACACACAACAAAGCCTCTCCAGCTCTCCAAGGACACCCAGACCCTCCTAGGCCCAACAAGAACTGCAAACCACAATCTTGGGGACAGGGGGGCAAGCTTGGGCAAATTCCATCCTTGCCTGGCTCCTGCTTGGGGAATTGATGCTGAGATCCAAGTGGGAAGAACTCGGGAGCTGTCCTTGTCCATGTTGGGATGCACTGAGGCAGGAGCCTCTGGAGCCCAGAGTGTACCTCTGAAGGCCTTTCCAACCAATCCCTCCTTGATTCCTTTATTCCTGCCTGCTCTCTGTTTCTAGGGAGCCATTTCAGGCATCAGCACATCACACCCATGACCTGTCACACTGTGAGGAGCACACAGATCCCTCAGACTGCTTCCACATCCATTCCAAGGAGTGCTGTTCCAGTCTGTCCCATCCCCTGGCCAACACAAGGACAAAGCATTCCTGTTTCCTGCTAGAGCCACATGGCAGCTGGAACGAGCACGTGTATTTGCACTGCACCTTCCTGTCAAAATTCAGGCCAAAAATCAGTGTAATCCCAAATGCAAGATATTCGTTCACACAGTTGTTGCCTTAGGCATCACAGAACCACAGAATCCCAGAACAGTTTGGGTTGGAAGGATCTTCAAGCTCATCTCATTCCACAATCTTCCATGGCAGGGACACCTTCCACTGTCCCACGCTGCTCCCAGCTCCAATGTCCAGCCTGGCCTTGGGCACTTCCAGGGATCCAGGGGCAGCCACAGCTGCTCTGGGCACAAGGGAACAATTCCAGTGAGCAATTCCTTTCCAATATCCCACCCATCCCTGCCCTCTGGCAGTGGGAAGCCATTCCCTCTTGCCCTGTCACTAAAAATTGCCTTTCCATGCACTGAGCATAGAAAGGCACTTTCCATAGGCACTGAGCCTTCTCCCTTCTCCCCAATGAGCAGCATCGTCCCCAGAGCAGCTTCCTCCAGCTTCCAAATGCTCCTCGCTGTGGTGAGCTCCTGGCAGCTCCACATGGAGAGCTCACACACATGGACCTCGAGTGAGACACGGTGTCACCTCCAGGGCTGCCTCCATCCCACCTTCTCCAGCTCTGGGGTGAAACCTCTCGGAATTGGCAACAGAGAGCAGAAACATCTAAATCTTCCCAATCCATCTTTCTCTAATCTGCCTAGGGGTGTCCCATGGCTTCTTACCCAGTCCTCCCAGAGCACATTAATCACTTTAAGACACAGCAAAGCTTTCTAGTGAAGAACAAACCACAGCTGTTAAGAAGAAGCAAATGCTGGGCTCGCCTTCGTGGGCAGGTCACGCTGCCCAGTGGGGGAACTGCCTGTTCTGATGCATATAATGGACATTAATTAGCACCAACAGGAGCTCTGGTGTGACATTTACTTATGACTAATTGGAGGCTTTCACTGTTTGCTGCACTTGAGACAGGATGCACTCGGCGATATCTCTGCTGAAGTAAGTTGGTAAAACGTGAATTTCCCCAAAATGTTCCCCCCACATTCCTGATCTTCTCCTGCCTCAGCTGTCTGCAGGAGATGAGGCCATGGACTGGAGAGACACCTGTGCTTGCCTCAGCAGGAGTGAGGTTGTGGCTGCATGGGGACAGGCTGTGGAGTCACAGACACCAGCAGAAACAAGGGGAAAATCTCTTTGGACATTAGGAAAAGTCTCCTGTTAGTAAGGCTAGGAAAGCACTCTGCTGCTTCCTATATTCATCAGCTAAAATCAGCATAATCATTTCTTCCCATTCTGCCCCCCAAACCTTCTGTGCCACCTGTGGTCTCTGCACAGACACCTCCTTTGCAGAAAAACAAGCCCCAAACAGCTGCCCTAAAGGTCAAAGTAGTTAGGGCAGTGCAAAACCTTGCACGTGGAGGAGGTGGTTCTGCCATGCTCCTCTTAGAAGCCATTCAGGAGCCGCTATTTGGCCCAGAAAAGTCATGGTGCAAAGAGGGCAAACAAACCTGGCCACAGAGTCTCTGCAGCTTCCCTTCAGGGTTCCCCAGGAAGGCTCAGGCTTTGGGGAGCACAGGGAAGCCCATTCCCTTCATTTGTGGGTTTCACTGGCACTTCCAGCAGGAAGGACAGTGCTTTGGAAGGCTGGGTGCGTTCCTCAAGAGCTGGGGGTCACTCCAGAGTGCAGTTACATTGTTGGTCCAAATAAAGCATGACATGTCCTGCTACAGCACATCTAGA
Source organism: Erpornis zantholeuca (assembly GCA_013400515.1). Taxonomy (NCBI): domain Eukaryota; kingdom Metazoa; phylum Chordata; class Aves; order Passeriformes; family Timaliidae; genus Erpornis; species Erpornis zantholeuca. Next base: position 263,596 of record VZTN01035271.1, on the reverse strand, counting down.
AGGAATTTTTACGTTGTTTTTAAGACTCCAGAGTCACTTCAGCCCAGCTCAGGCAGACATTCACTCTGGAATAGCAGCTGCTCACAAGAACAAAGACTAGTTAAAAGCATGAAGTGTTTAAATCCTCGTTGTTTTTTTTTTTCCTTCTTCCCAAGAAGTGACTTTCCTTTGTCTTGCTTCACTGCTTTTCAGTGAGCTGAACAGATTAAGTTACTGCACCATGAGCAATAGCTGAGTTACGATCACGAACATGCCTTTCTTTGGTGAGCTTGTCGAGAAAATGAATTCCATTTCTCCACATACCTGAGGAGCAAAAGCACTTGTGGAGAGGAATCTCTCCCACAGGGAACCCTTGTGTACTTTGCAGTAGTATTTTATTAAGAGCTGGAGAGTTCAAGGGTCTCACAAATGTAAGTTTTCAATTAGCTTTCCATTGTGTCCCAAACAGTCTCTAAATACTCAACTAAACTTTAATCCAATCACTTGATTTGACTCCAAGCATGATTTATCTTTTAATCATCATCTGCTCAATGAGGGGGGAAAAGAAAGCAAACTTGTTCTTGGCCCATCATGACTCATACATGATTTTACTGCCATCACAGTTGTGTTTTCCTTTTGGCTGATGTCTTGGCAATTGCAAGCACTGCCTTTGGCTTTCTGTTTAGGTATGATCTTTCCTGCTCATTTCCCCACCTCCCAAAATGCTGAACAGTGCTGGATGTTTGTCCTTTATACTTTTTCCCACCGAGGCATGTGATTTTTTATTTTTTTAATTTTTTTTTTTGCCATCTCTCGACGTTGCATTAATCAGAAGTGTCTGCTATTTGACCTACACTCCAAACCACAAATCATGCCTTGAAAAAGGGGCTCACTCCTTTAAACAAACAGCATTTTCCTGGAAGGACATATCACACAGAGAGCGCTACACCAAGACACAAAGCTGCCAGGACCTTCTGGGCACTTAGCAAGAGCTCAGCTCTGGAGCTGGAGCGAGCCTGGTGAGATTTTACTCCAAGACCCAAAGCTGCCAGGACCTTCTGGGCACTTAGCAAGAGCTCAGCTCTGGAGCTGGAGCGAGCCTGGTGAGATTTAATCCTTCCTCCACATGCTGGTGGTGCCTCAGTTTCTCTACCTGGGGATGAGATTCTCAACTCAGCGCTTTAAAAATAATATTCTCCATAAGATCAGCATGTCCCAGTGCCACCAGTTCATGACCCAGCATTACCCCAGCCACTCTCCCAGTGCAAAAACAGGGAATGAAATGGAGCCAGGCTTTGCCCAGGAATGCCAGGAGATGCCCTGGAAGGGTTGCACAACATCTCCCCGTGCTCTGTTATTCCTGTCAGGGCCTCGTGGAGCTCTCAGCTCTGGTTTCCAAGAGCTGCTCTCATCACAATTCGCCCAGAGCTCCCCAGAGCACACATTCCTGGTTCCTGGTTCCTCCAGAGATTCCTCATCTAAGCCTTCCTCACCACCTCAAGGAATCTGCAATTCCTTGCAGGCTGACTCAAACAGCAGTGCCAGACTAACAGCATTTGATGGTTCTCTCTCCAAGTGCCAAGTTTTGAAGCAGAATATTGCATGAAAAGCTCAGGGGGTTTTTTGTTGTTTTTTTTTTTTTCTTTTTTTCCCCTTTTATTGGTGGGAAAACCAGAATCCATAACCCTAAAGACAAGCAGCCTTCCCCAAATGCACTCAGACAGAAAAGAGAGGAAGATTTTCAAGCTAACTTCATCACCTCCATGACCACTTCTGCTCAGCATTACAAGATACTTCCCCCCCAAATTTCACATGAGCAGCCATCCTGTGCCTGGCCAGGAATTCCACCCTCTCCCAGCACTGCATGCTCACGGAAAGAGCACAGGAATTATGCTGATAATTCCCCTGGCATATTCCTTCGGCCTCCACCAACAATTTAAGGGATTTCTGGAGCTGTGGCTGCTCCATGCTGGGGAATGGCATGGGATTCAACCCCAGGGTGGTGTCCTCGCCAGCTGCACTGAATAAATAACCCATCCAAGTGGTCCCAATATTATTTTGGGACTTAATCTTTGTGTTTTTCATAGAGTGCAGCAGGAGCCTCATAGTCCTTCAGTTGCCCCCACCTGCTCCTTTCTTTGTCCAGATTTAGGGTTAGATTTTCTCTTCCAGACGAGCTTGCCATCATGGCTGGCACCAGACCTTGTTCCCAGATTTTCTGATTTTTGTCTCCTCGTTTTGAAAATACTTTTCTGCAGCACCAAAAAAAGTCCCAAAGCAACCCCACCCTTCCCCTCCGTGCCCAGCACAGCATCACCATAACCCAGTGTGACAGCTCTCCATGAGAAACAGGTTTGGGGTGAGTTCTGATGCCTTAGGTTTTAACTTTTATGTTTTCCCAACCCTGCCCTGCCCAGTGTCACTCTGCAGTTCCCTGGAGCTCGTTCAGTGCTGTTCTCTCATGCTCACACACACACAACAAAGCCTCTCCAGCTCTCCAAGGACACCCAGACCCTCCTAGGCCCAACAAGAACTGCAAACCACAATCTTGGGGACAGGGGGGCAAGCTTGGGCAAATTCCATCCTTGCCTGGCTTCTGCTTGGGGAATTGATGCTGAGATCCAAGTGGGAAGAACTCGGGAGCTGTCCTTGTCCATGTTGGGATGCACTGAGGCAGGAGCCTCTGGAGCCCAGAGTGTACCTCTGAAGGCCTTTCCAACCAATCCCTCCTTGATTCCTTTATTCCTGCCTGCTCTCTGTTCCTAGGGAGCCATTTAAGGCATCATCTCCATCCCACCACCACACCCACGGAGCCAACCAAGGGGTGTGCATCCCAAGCACACCCAAGGTGGCTGGGAAAAGCTGGGAAGAGTCACCTTCCAGATGGAGAGCAGGGCCGAGGCCTCTCACGCAGGGCAGGGAGCTTTTCCCAAGCCGCCGTTCCCGGTTTTTAGTGGGAACATGTGCTGGCTTCCCATAAAGCAGCAGCAGCAGCTGCCACTCAAGCAGCCATCACTCTGTAAAGCTGCCTGGGGGTCTCTGCTGGCAGGGGCTGGGGTCTCCAGGAGGGTTTATGGGGTGCCACCTGCGGGATTTACAATTCCCAGGGAGCTCCGGGCAGGTGCAGCCAGCAGGGATGGGGGAGCTGGGGAATGGGTCCCAGCCTCAGGCTCTGCTCTCGGGGTGCACAGCAGGCTCCAAAACCCCACAGAAGTGGCAGGTTAATGGGAAAAGATCCCCAGATATTGCAGGTAGGTGGAACCTTATAAAATGAAAGCCTTGCTGCCTGTGTAAAATCATGGCTCAGGCCTGCTGCTCTGGCTGGAGAGGGACTGGGAGAAAAGCCCTGGAGAAGAAAAACAATTAGTTCTTACCCATGTAAATGTAGTATCAAGAGGAGCAAGAAATTCAAAGAACAGAAGGAGAAAAACAGCAACATGTCTGCACCTGGTATTTTTCTGAATGCTTGAATTATGCTCATGCTCTAGGTAGCCAATGGCAGTCTGTTGTAATTAACAATAACCAATGAATCTACTGAAGTCATTTAATAACCAATATTCATATAACACAAATAACAACATCCAAAAGTCCCTAAATAGAAGCTGCTTTGTTTAATAAAGGCTTTTTTGCACATTTTCTGAGGCACAGCCTGGGTGTGTTGACACCAAGATTTGTGGCAGGGCTGGAAGCTGGAGCTAGCACAGGTCTCTGCCTCTCCTCCTCGTTGGCTTTCTCCTTAAGGAAAGCAGGAAAACTAAGGAAAAAAAGCCCTGGAATAGGTATGGGAGGCAGTGGGTTGGGGTTTTTTTTTTCCCTGTAGTATTTTTTTTTAAATAAAGTAATGATGACAAACCCCACAGATATTCAGGATTTCTCGTGCCCAAAGAAAGGATTCCAGGGAAGGGCAGCCCACCTCCATAAAAGCTGTACAAGCACCTTGCAGAAAACATATTTTCTCCAGTGGTTATGCAGAGGCAACCCCAACCTTCTGGGAGGGAGGTACCTAAAGTCACCACTCAGGGATATCCAAAAAAACCCACTAAGAACAGCATTAAATGTCACACAAATGACAGATTTTCTTCTCCCTAGAGATATTTCTCACTGGAAATGGAGACAGGGTTATTCATGGGAATGGTCTTCAACCCCAGCCTTGTGTTAACCTTGCTGGGGGTGATATTTGAGATGCTTCAAGAGTTACAGAACCATGGAATGGTTTGGGTTGGAAGGGATCTGAAAGCTCATCTCATCCCACCCTGGGACACCTCCCACTGTCCCAGGTGGCTCCAAGCCTCATCCAGCCTGGCCCTGAGATCCTTCCAGGGATCCAGGGGCAGCCACAGCTTCTCTGGGCAAGCAGCTTTCCCAGCCAACACAGCTTTTCTCCAGGAGCCCCATGAGCACTTCCAAACCCCTTGGGGTCAAAGCATGGTCTGGTGTCTCCCAAAAATGCCCATTCCCTCGCACAGGGCAGAGACTTGGATGAGGAATCACTTGGCAGTGGGACCCCAGAGGTCATCCCCCGACTCATAAAAGGCTCAGGGAGAAAGGGGAAAACCACCAGGGAGTGTTTTTATGGGGGAAAACACCTTCCTTCTCCTGGAGACTGGGATTCATTTCCCACAGCTCTGCAGAAAGGTTAAGGGGACTGTGTTCACTTTTAAACACCAAAGGCATTTAAAGCAGAGACTACCTCGACTAGTTTATGCTAAATTCGCAATAAACCAAAGTTGTATTGACAACAACTCCACCAGTGCCTCCCTCCTCATTCTCTGACATCTGAGGTTCCTACCCTGTGAAAAATAAGGGTCCTGCTCCCTTCTTCACTTAAATCAACAGTGCTCCAAGTTTCACTTCACAATCACTGGAGCATCCCAGAAACAGCCATCAGCCCTTTGAGATCCTCTTGCCCTGGGAATCCTTGCTCTGCTCTCATCATGCCCTCATGTTCACAATCGTTCTGGGTTCAAAAGCAGCAAATTCCATCATTAAATGATAAATACCTGCACTTTTCTTGCCCCCAGCTCTCCTCAAACCACGCTCCCAACTGTTCAGGTGTCCCAGGCCTGGCATGTGGCTCCAGAGGAGCTCCAGGACCTTGGTGCCCACCCTCCTGGGACCTCTGTAGCTGCATTTTGGCAGGGCCTTCCCCCACACGTGCTGAGGGAGCCACACCACCACGAGCTGCCTGGATAAAGCCTTCCCCAGGATTTTTTTCTTTTTTTTGGCATCTTTCATCTGCTCTTCCCTGCTCATCTGGGCCCCAATTCCCAGCTCTGAGGATGAGCTGCGTGGTGGAACGTTCTATCAGCAGCTACGACATGATGGGCTTGTGCTTTGGAGTCATCTCGCTTGAAAGTGAAGCATCTGGTCCTTCCTCCATCTGTTCTTTGTCCAGGCCAAGAACAGCTGACTCCCTTTATTAAGCAATTAAAGATGATGGAAACGTATTGGAGCTAAATTCCCAGCAAAACAAACAAAAAAAAAAAAAAGAAAAAAGCAGAAAATATTAATAATAATTATAAGTTTTGTCGTTGGGAAGGTTCCCCCAGCTGAGTCTGAAATCAGGAAAATGGGACAAGAAGGGGAGAGAAAAATCTGCTTCCAAAATAACCTCAGGTGACCCATTTGTCTTTGAGATCCAGGTACAGGGTAAGAGTTTCCAGCTCCTAAGGCACTGGAAACAAAAAAAAAAACCTGCAGTGGAAATATTCCCTGAAAGCAGGTTTGTACCCAAAATCCCCTGAAATCAAAGAGTTTGCTGTGGGTGGACTTGTGTAGATGGCAGAGGAAGGAGGACAAGGATGAGGAGGGCATTGCCAGCATGAGCATTAATATTTTTAAAGGCAGGTGTGGACATCCAGACCTGGAAAATCCAAACCCAAGCAATGATGGCTCCGTTGTCTATCACAGACACAAACCCAGGGCAGAGTTTCTGACTCAGGAATTTGCTTCCATCAGACCCTGCTGATTAAAAATGACCAGCAGTCAAATGCCATTTATGGGTCCCCCTGGAGCTGAAGGGGTTTGGGAGAAAGGAGCAGCTCTTGAAATTATAACAACACATCATTAGCAGCAGCACCCCTGCTCAGGGTGGTGCCCCTGCTCCCTCAACCCCTTTGGGACATTCCTCCACCAACAACTTCCAGACAGGTGAAAAATCAGCCCAATTATCTGCATTCCCTCCCTCTCTGATGAGCAGAGCTGCAGAAACCCTGGCAGTGCAGCAGAGTTGTGGTGAGGGGTGGGAACCCTCACCCTTCTCTTCTCCTCTCCGGAGACCCAACCTCTTTCAGGGCCAGCTCTCCAAGGGGAAACCTTTTCTCATTCCCTCTTCCTTCCCCTCCCCTTCCCCCTCCTGCTTAGTCCAGGGTCTCTCCAAGAGAGCCGAATTCCCCTTGAACATGCTAAAAGTAGGAACATCTGCTCTGCATGTGTGGAGGCAGACACATCCCCAGGCAGCACTCTCAGCGCTGATGGATCTGGGAGGGAGCGGGGAGCATCTGCTCGGAGAGAGGCACCCAGCACACGAAGCTCACCGAGCTGGCTGCTGGGCCTCCTGCTCTCTGCCCCTTATTCCCAGGGGACAGTTGTCTCCTCCTGAGCACTTTCTAGAAGCAGAGCTGCTGTTCTCTTCCCGCTTTGGTGTTTTCAAGCATCTTCTGCTCGTGCCAAGCGCTCGGTTCCACCGTGGCTGGGGAGCTGGAGGAGAGTCTGGAAGAGAACCTGGAGTGAGTGGTTCCTTTTGGGAGCATTGTTTGGACGGGACACTGGGGAATACAGCTGGAGTGACAGCTGGACTGGGTGAACCCGAAGGTCTTTTCCAGATTCCATGAGTTCAAAGAAAGCATTGCGGAGTGAACTCCACGCTGATCGCTCCGACCTCCAGCCTCAGCTCTGCCTCCTCTGTCTGCAGCCATTCCTGCATCCATCCCCACATCCATCCCCACATCCATCCCCACATCCATCCCCTCCTTTTCCCCGTTCCTTGTTGGGATTCGGCTGGAGCAGAAGCTGTCAGTCACTGTGAGCTTTCACTACCCCAAAACTCTGTTCTTTGCCTCATTGGCGCCAGAACGAATTATTTACTTTTGTACAAAACCAGCACAAAATTCACGCCCTGAGCTGACCCGAGGGAGCAAGGCCAACTCTGATCATTTAACAGCCACTTGTCCTCCATTGTCCGACCTCAACGATCCTGCGATTGTCACATTCAGGCGTTTTCCTTTCTCTCCAGTTAATGGATTCCCTGCTTAATGCGCACAACAAGGAGAACAGAGGCAGTGCTAATGTTTCCTGAGCTGCCACCTCCTCACAACTACTCTGCAAAAATCTCTCCTGCGGCCTCTTTTCTGCCGCCTTAAGCTTCCTGGGAGAGGTAGAATTGCCACAAGGGAAAAAGCCAGGTTGCTAAGAAGAGACCTTAACAGGCTGTGCCTTATCCTCAAGCCAATCCCTCAGTTCCCAGGGGAAATGCTGCCAGGACTGAACCCTAAGATGGAGAACCAGAGGATCCTTCGGGATCCGTGGAAAATGCAGGTCGTTTTCTGCTCCCTGGGCTCTCTGCCTGAAGCTGTCGAGCTTTGTCCCATCAGGAATCTGCCTGGATGTCTCCCGAAGCTTCACCACCCAGCAGCAGGATGGGAGCCTGTGCACAAAGTCAAGCACCAGCTCCCACCTTGGTTTTATGCTAGTTTTGTGTCTGTGGAGGAGCTGCATTGAGTAGTTGAGAGCCGGAATTTTCTTCTCTCTCTCAGTTTTATTGTTCAGATAAGCACATCGGTCTCGTTAGGCTGTGAAACTTCATTAACAGTGGAGCATCCATTTCAGAAAAAATAAAATCCCCAGGTGTCTTCCTGCCACCACAGACAGAACTTTCTGGGCTAACAGAAAACTGACACATGTATTGTTTTGACTTATTGACCTATCATCTTAACCTTATTCTCCTGCAAGGCAGTAATTTTTAGCCAGTATCTTAACTTACATGTTTTTTACTAACTTTTAACTTACTCTAAAAAATCGCACTTCTATTTCTGTTTTTTAAACTCTTTATTATCTCGCTCAGTATGATTTCTTACTTAGTAATAACGCCTTTTAACTTACAAAGCTACAAATCTGTAACTCTTTACCTATTGTCTGTAAATACTTCTTGTTTCATCAATCCAAGCTCCACCCAGGGCTTCAGGTCAAGCCCACCGGATTCTGTGGAGGTTTCTTCTTTTCGATTCCCAGCAGTTTTACAGCTGCTGTTGTTTCCTGGTTTGCCAGGGAGCACGGAATGTCCACAGAGCAAATGTGTTCAATGGGAAAAAAACGCAGCAACCAAAGGAGGTACCTCTGTGTCCCAGTTTTCCACAGCAGTGCATCCCACACCTTCCCTGTCCCGAGGAGCAGAAGATGCCACTGGCTCGTGCTGTCAAACACAGAACCTGTGTGTTTGTGACAGCAACACAATAGGATTTTGTTTGCCCGGCCACGGGGCTGTTAACACTTCTCCAAAAAGATAAACAACTGTTTTGTTCCTTCCTCCAACCACTCCTCACCAAACAAAATCCCTCTGTGAACCTCCTCTAAAGAGCAAGGGGAGAGATTGGACTTGTGGAAGGGCTCAATGACTGCTTCAATGGATTTTCCAGGAGAAACTCAATAGAAATCTCGTTCTGTCTTAGATTCATTCATCTTGTTTTGTAGTGGACAGCTAACAAAAAGGGAAGCACGTGGACTAATTAGTTTTGAGAGGAGAAGAGGAGCCATGAAGTATTTCCTGCTGAGAAGACATGAAGTATTTAAATCCCGAGTCCCACTTGGATTTGCAACCGTGGAAAATTTTCCCACAATCTTCCTGAAGGACACGGCCAGAACTCCCATTTGAAACTAGAATTTCATTTTCCTGATAACCCAGTTTTAGCCTGAAGCTAAAACTAACCCAGTTTTAGCCTGAAGCCGCGAGTATTCCTGAAGTCGCCGTGAGCCAGGCCATGGAGGAACTTTGTTACAACTTTGAGCAGGGAGACCTCCTCTGGGAGGCCGCAGAGGAGGATATCCAGCTGGAGAACTTCCTCCTGGAGTGCCTGGAAGAGCCTTCCTGCCCAGGGCCGGAGGGTACGGAGCCGGACAAGTCCCCCATGCCAACGTGGTGCCCGGGGAGGCCCCGGCAGCGCCGCGCCGCCAACCTCCGCGAGCGCAGGAGGATGCTCAGCATCAACTCGGCCTTCGACGAGCTCCGCTGCCGCGTGCCCACCTTCCCCTACGAGAAGCGCCTGTCCAAGATCGACACTCTCCGCCTGGCCATCGCCTACATCGCCCTGCTGGGGGACATCCTCCTGTCCGGCTGCCACCCCAAGGCCTACGTGGAGCAGTGCCTGAGGAGCGGCTGCGGCAGCGCCCAGCGCGCGGCCTGGAACACGAGCGGTGAGCGCGGGGCGGGAGGTGTTTGGTTGGGTTTTTGGGCAGCCATTTGGGTTTTTGGGCAGCCATTTGGGTTTTTGGGCAGCCACTTGGGTTTTTGGGCAGCCACTTGGGTTTTTGGGCAGCCACTTGTGGCGTTCAAACAGCCCTGGTGATGCCTTAGGTTTTAACTTTTATATTGTTTCCAGTCCTGCACTGCTAGTGTGACTCTGAGGTTTTCTGTAGTTCCTTCAGTGCTGTTCTCTCATGCTCACGCAGAGAGAACAAAACCTCTAACCTGCTCTCCAAGAACACTCAAAACAAGAGCTGTAAGCCTTCATCTTGGGGAAAGGGGGGCAGGCTTGGGGGAAATCACATCCTTGGCTGGGTTCTGCTTGGGGAATTTATGCTGATATCAAAGTGTGAAGCATTCATGACCTGTGGTCCATGTTGGGATGCACTGAGGCAGGAGCCTCTGGAGCCCAAAGGCACCTGAAGGCCTTTCAAATAAATATCACCTTTTTCCTTTATTCCTGTCTGGTCTCTGTGTCCAGGGAGCCATTTAAGGCCTCAGGAACAGCATGGGAATGACCTCCCCAAAAGGGGAAATCTAAAATAAGGGTGCAGCAGAAAAATTGTAATTCACCCTCTTCCCTAACTTTCTCTGGAGGAGGATCTTTTCCTTGTAAAAAATTGAATAAATAATGACATTTCCCCCTGCCACCCTCCCCAAAGCAACTCGATAAGGGAATGGTTCCTTTTACAAAGAGGAATGATTTTTATTCTCAGAATATATCTGTAGACTTTTTTTTTTTAATTCTGTGCAAAATTATTCCTTTCTGATGAAGCCCATAGAGATTTGCTATGTTTTCTTCAGAAGTTTTCTTTAGCTTGTGTTTGGCTGAGAAAAACACCCATTTTTGGACACAAACAGCATTTAATTTCTTAAAATACAGATGTTCCAGTAACCTAGAGATCCTCAGAGGTTGCACTTCAACACACAAACCAGGATACACAAGACAGAGCATTCAAATTTCAAGCTATTTTCAAAATATGGGGAAGTAAATGTCTATTTGCAATTTATAATCTCATGTAATTATATCTATTTTAAAGCAAAGGGCTGTTATTCTGTTTGCTGTTCGGTTTGTACTTAATCCCTGGCTTAGGTGGGGTGAATTTAGGCCTTTCTTCCTCCAGAATAGATTTTTCATTGGGCCACTGTGTGGTGAAGATGGGAAATTGCCCAAAATGCCCAACACAGGGCCTCGATCTCGGAAAGCAACAGGTTTTGTATGATTTAGAGCAGGGAGGAGCAGGGTGGGGTTTCAGCAGTTCGTGGTACTTTGCATTTGAAGTTAATTAATCCCCTTTCCAAGTCTGTTCCTTTCCTGTATAATTTCCTTTGGATCCTGGAAAGGACCTTCAAAATGAGCCTTCAAAAAGTGCAGCACGAGTAAGGGAAGAGAAAAGTCAGTTAATAGAAATGTTCCTCTTACATATTAGAGGGAAGTGCCAAAGGGAGAGAGTCTGCAAAGGAAAAGCAATCAGCTTCCTTGAAAGGAAAAGTTAATTGAGTTTTTTGTGGAGTTTTTTATTCCTTTCCTATTAATTTCCATTATCTGGATGGCTGGGAAAAATGACTCAGATGTACCAGTGATGGTAACTCCCTTGACTACAGAAAAAAAAATCATATTTTAGCTGCCAGCTTCTCCCACTTTAGACAGACAAACAGGTTTTTAAGCCACGAAAATATTTCTCATTGGCATCACCCCCTTTTTGCCAGGCTTCCTGTCCTGGAGAGCTCCACTTGGGAGGATCAGGGCGAATGAGGCTCCAGGCTGGAGAGGAGCCTCTTGTTAAAGGTTCATTTAGAGGTTTAACCGAGCGTGTTTTCCTCTCCCCCCCGTGCAGATCTGACAGCCCGCCTGTCCTGGGTGAAGTGGGATTAAGGAGAGGCCTTTTGAGGCAGCAGACACCTGAGGCCTGGAGCTCTGGGTGCCAGCTGCTCCCTTCCCAGCGCCCGCAGGGGAGGACGCGGCAATAACAGCCCAGCATTGTCCCAGAGAGCTTTATCTCCACATCTCCAGCGCCCAGCCCCTTTCTCTGCTGCTCCATCGCTCTTCAGGGCCTTCTGCTTCTCTTCCTCCCAGTTTCTCACTGCTGATAGAGCTGCTCTCGCTCGGAAATAACGAAACATTGGAAAGCAATCGCAGCCCCAACGTTTTCTCTTCCGCCGGATGAGGATGGAGTCCAAACCCCACATCAGGCACGTGGGAAACAGGATCATCAGGAAAAAAACACCTAAGCAGCGCCTGTGGAAATCCACTGCTCAGCTTTAGATGTCCAGGGAGCTGATTGTGGAAATCATCAGTGATTCAGAGCACAGAGACCATGAAATTCCAGGATTAAGACATGGCTCTGGAGATAGCCAAAATTTCTCGAGTCTTCACAGAATCCCAGAAAGGTTTGAGTGGGAAGGGACCTCAAAACTCATCCAGTGCCACCTCCTGCTATGGGTAGGGACACCTCCCACTATCCCAGGCTGCTCCCAGCCCCAATGTCCAGCCTGGCCTTGGGCACTGCCAGGGATCCAGGGGCAGCCAGAGCTGCTCTGGGCCTCCCCACCCTCAATCTGAAACCATTCTGCCTTAATGTTCTTTATGGTGGCATTTTGTAGCAGGAAGGATGTTTCAGTTAAAGAAAAGGAAATGCATTTATAATTCATGACTCTCGTTAGTTCATCTCATAGCTCCCATCTCTAAGAAGCAAAAACATGTCAGGGACTGAGCTTTTGCTCTGGGTGATTGTTTTGGGGAAAATTAAGGTGAAGAAGGGCCTTACAGGGGAAAACTGTGAAGAATCTTTTCATCTTTTCAATTTTTCTGTCAAAACAAAAAGGAGTTTCACCTTGAATTCAACAATGTATTTTAGTCAATTTAGAATAAAACATTCAATCTCAAATTTTGACTCTTTGCTTTTTTCACCTACTTAAGACACTTGGATGAATTTTTACAGGGAAACAGCAGCCAGAATGGTGAAAATCTTAAAAAAAAACCACTTGAAAATGTATTCTTCTACTTTTAGCTACTCCTTTACTCTGGAAATGCTCCATGTCCTCAAAGTGTCACAGGTTAACACAAACAGGTGGGCAGGGATGCCTTGGGGCTTGCTCTGGGATGCCCAAGCGCATCCCGAAGGACATGGAACCATGTGAGCCCTAAGCTCTGCAGGAGCAGCTGTCACATTGCCACCGTGCTCAGTGGGAGCAGAGCCAGGGCTGAGAGCTCCACGCCCATCTCAGCGGTCCAGACAGCGCCCAAATAATCCCCCCAGGGCTTTCCATGGGTTTACATCAGGATCCTTGTTTCTCCAAGGTCCCGCAGATGGGATTGATCCCTCAGGTCACACCCCACAATCGTCAGACATCCAACGGCACCCGCTCTGTAAATCCACTGCACTGCCCTGTGACCAGCGAGCCCTGACCTTGGGAAGAGCCTTCCGAGCCACATCAGCTCCTTTTGTGGGGAAAAAAAAAATAAAATAAGTGTAATTTCCACCACGATGGCTAATTTTAGATGACTCCCACCCAGCCTGCTCGCTGAAGTCCGAGTGCGTCTGAGCGGGGAAACTCCAGAGCCAGAGCGATTCCAATCTCCAGAAGAATTCCTTGCCAGGAGAGGGGGAGAGAGGGACGGGAATAAAGGCAGATAATGTTGTTTTGGGTTCGCAGTCCAAGCCTAGCTGCTGGCGGGGAGGGTGTTGGAGCTGAGGGGAATCCAGCTGCAGGCACTGCCCTCTCGTGGTCCGGGATTAAAACCTCGCCTTCCCCAAAGCCGGGGATGAGTCCCGCCAGCATCCCGGCCCCAGCTCAGCGCCGGGAGAGCGGATCATCACCTCGGCGAGCAGAGCGAGCAGAAACATCCGCGGCGAAAACTGCACCTAAAGGGTGTGCACGGCTGTCTGTCCCTGCACTCAGATCGTGTTTTATGCCTCTTCACCCCAAATCCTTGGTTTTTATCCTTCCGAAGCCATTTTAATGCACCTTTCCATGTCCTGTTTACACACCTTGCAGAGACAAAGAGCCTGAAATACAATTTCTCCTGCCAACGCCCCCCTCTGCAGTGCCTGAATGCTCTGAAATCTCAGGGAAATACTTCCCCGAGGGAGCCAAAGTGACAGGAGCTGTCACAAAAATCCTCCAGGCAGAGCATCCACTGATCCCCAACACCCTCGGGAAGCAGCACACCATTCCCTCCTCATCCTGCTCTCATCTTTCTCTTTCTCTGATCCCAGTCCCGGGCATGGCTAAGCCATCTCCTCCAAAATCCCTTCCCAAAAATAATCAGGCTGAGGCAAACACCGAGCACGGGAAGTTTTTTAGCCCAGGCCGTTCCCAGACGGAAAGGGAGCAAGGGGAAGGGCGATGCCAGCTTTTCTGGGGTGCACCCACACCCGTGGGATAGGAAAAGAGGCAACAGTGAGAGCTCCCATACGGAGATCAGGAATTGTTATCAGTCCTGAGGTGACCTCAGCCTTTCCTTGCTGCCAGGGTGCCTGGCAGGTTTCCCTCTCTCCTGCCCTTCCAGTGACCAGTCCCAGTCATGGACAAGGCTTATCCAAACGCTGTTTGCCAGCTCCCAGATCCAGCTGGCAACCCCAGAGAGGGCATTTTGCTAAGTAGGAGTGCAGGGAAGGGAGAGTGTTCCCGATGCCCCTGTGCTGGGCTGCACGCATCCTGTGCCTCCCCAGCCCATGGTCCCACGGCTCTCTGGGGGACAATAAACTCATATGAGCTGCAGCAGCCATTATTGGAGGTTAGAGCACCAGGCCCAGGCAGGGAGTTCATCCCAGCCCTGCTTTTCAACAGGCACCAAACTCTCCTGTTGTTCAGGTACCTGGAATCGCTGCTGAGGTTTTGGGCTGGCAGGCTCCCCATGGCCAGCTCCTCTCTCCTGGTGCCCTTTGAAACACCACAGACCCCTCTGGTACTGTGTTTATTCCCCCCATTCTGGGATTTTTTTGGTTGCACACCAACCCTCCACCGTCTTCAAGCATTTTGGGTGATGCAGCAGGACAAGGAGCAATCTCTCAGCTGGAAGAAGCCCTCACACTGATTTTTTCACGTCCAGCAGGCAGGTTTGCAGTGTTTAACCCCACTCTGACGAGGCACAGGTTTAAACACAAGCCTGGCTTACATTTAAATCAGGCAGAGCTGACATGAGGGTGCAATTAGCGCAGAGGATAAACTCCCGTGTCGGGATGGATCAACACCTTACGGGGAGCAGCTTATCAGCTTTCCTTGGTGGAATACATGCTCTGAAATGGAGCTTTCCCTGGAAGGTAATTCCATATTTATCAGTGTGTTTCCAACAGACACTCTCCTGACACCACGGGGTAGGATTTCTGTCGTGACAGGAATTTCAGGCTCAGAAATATCACACGGCCCCAGCAGAATGATGGATCTGCTTCCAGGGGGTGAAATCCACCCTCCCCACCCCGAGCCAAACAAAAAAACCAGGAATAATAATTAAAAAAAAAAGCCCTTTGGATAACTCGATTTTCCTTTTTCCACGTCGTATTTTTCTCTTGTGCAGCGTTCCCGGTGCTGCTCTCCCTCAGCCAAGCCTTTCTCCTTGGGGTGAAACATGGGGAAAACACACAGCTCCGAGCCAGGGCTGGAACTCAACTGCTCTGCAAAACGAAAGTAATTCAGGGCCAGTGCCTTCCCAGTGAATTCACAGTGTCAAAAATCAATAATCACTTAGCAATCCCACAGAACTGCGGAATTCATTCGGTGGAAGGAGCTGGCAAAGCATTGGAAGTTTTGCTGATGTTAAAAATGATAAAAAATAGATCAGGAATTATCAACTTTCAAAGTATCTTAAATAATGTGGAGGGAGAACTGTGCCCTACAAAAATAACTTGGAACATGCAAGGGAAATCTGAAGAGATCTGATCTTATTTTGAGGTTGAAACGTGCTGCCCTTAACTTTTGAGAGGTTTCATAAAATTAAACATGGAAGAGCCGAGCAGCAGCCTCTCTTCTGAAGGTGTTTAGCACAAACAGCGAGATCAGATTCATAATAATAGAAATACTGATCTGTTCCAAGCAGCAAAAAGCAGTTAAAAACCCACATTAAAAAAGCATTCAGGGAATTTGTTTTAATTCCTCACTGCCATATGAACGCAAAATAAGAACTTTTGAAAATACTCTCTCTGCTTAAATAAATTTAAGCCCCTGAATAAATAGGGAGGGAAGTGTTTTTCTTTTTGCCTTACTTGAACTTTTTTCCCACTTCTTTTGCTTTGTGATATCTGTTACCTTGCTACTTATTCCTAGCTCAAGTTCACAGCTGCAGGGAGGGCATTTTTTAATTTTTTTTGTTCCTCCTTGCTTTGTGAGCAGATCAGCTCAAATCCGGAGGGGAATTTCATGGTTGTGGCTGTCTCCCAGCCTCCAGAGCTGAGGAAAAGCTGCCTAACCTCCCTTCAATATAAAACTGTGCTGGAGCAGAGTGCTGCATTTCAATCTCTAAACTAGAAAGTAAAACAACAACAACAACAACGACAAAAAACAAAAAAAAAAAAAAACCAAAAAAACCCAAACCCCACATTTCATAAAATCAACCAGATTTGCCGTAGGAGGGCAAATATCTTATTCCTCTTTAATTAAAAGGTATGGCAAATAAAAATCTGGGTTTAATTAAACAGCAGGACTAGGAGATGTTATCTCCCCGAATCGCTCTGCCGTGGAGAATTCACTTCTGTGAGTCTTATTTTTGCCTGAAACCCCCACATATCCACCCAAAGCCATCCCTCTGAAGGGGAAATCTACCCTCTCTGAGGATATTTCCGTGCTCTACCACGAAGGCAGCCAGCTCCTGTATAAAACCAGCAGGGGCAATGGTTTGTACTGGTTTGGGCTAAGACCAGAACGGGTCCGGCAGAGCTGCTTGGTGGTGACCAACATGTCCATGAAGGTTCACACAGGAGCACTAAAATTAATGTTTAATCCATTTTTATTTTCAACCAAGACCTGCCCAGCTCTGTGCTCCTGTGCCTTGCACGTTGCAACTCCCAAATTCCTCGGGAAAAAAACAAAAGAAAACCAAACAAACCCCACTTTGTATGAAGGCACCCCCAAGCCAGGGTTAAATCCTGGCCTTTCCTGGCACCCCAAGCCAGGGCCGAGCCTGCTTGTAAAATAGTGCAGGTGTGTTTATTGTAATCATCTCTGACTAAAGAGAAACACGTTCAGGGGCTTTAAATATAATTAGCATGAACTACGCTCCTGCCTTTAATCACTACCTTGCTGGTTAATATAATCAAGAAGGTAAACAAACAAGGATTAACTCCATTAAATTTAAAATATATATATATATATATTCTACCAGGAAGCTTGCTGAGGAATTTTGTTTTGTTCCACTGCTGGGGAGTGGAACTTCTCGTGGCAAGTTCGTTTTACTTCTCGTGGCAAGTTATTTTTAACATATAAATAGCTGCCTTGGAGGAGACCTCTCCTTTCCCTTCTTCCCTAAGACAGGGGGCAAAATAAAACCCCCTTTATTCAGATTTCACATCGGGTGCAAGCACTTTGCTCTTTCAGGGCATCCTTTCCCTGCGAGGCGTCCGAGCGCTTTGAAATGTTTAATGTTTTATCTTGCATCGAGCCCAAGATAGGCTTGGAGGAGCACACCTGCAGCTCTGACACCTCTCCCAAGCGATATGGGAGGTATAAAACCAGGTTTCAGGCACAGCAGTCGCTGTCCCCAAATGTTCAGTCCCTGCTTTGTTGTCATGACCGTGGCTGGAGCTGCTTTGATCCCAAAAAACGCCCGGACCTGGAGCTGACTTTCTCCCGCTTGGACGTGGGGAGGGATATTGTGAAAACGAGCTTTATCATAACACTTCATCATAATAAATGATAAATAAATAAATGATAAATAAGTGAAATAAGCCTTTATTCCACCCGGGGAGCTGCCTTCGAGCCGTGCCCAGGCGCAGGGAACGCTCTCAATCAGCGGAGATGGAGGCAGGAGGCTTGGAACAGGCAGCGATCCCCGAGTTTCACGTCGGAAGGAGAGAAAGCCTGGACAAACACAGGCACGTGGCTCCAAAGCTGCTGGGACTCGAGCACATCGCGCATCTCCTTGCACGGGCAGCGAGGAGCCGAGGCTCCCTCCCTCTGCTCTCCTACCTCCAGCGCGGAGCAGCCCCCGGCATCTGCCGCGGACCTCTAACAGCAGAGCCGGCGGCGATCCCGGGGAAGGGGCGGCCAGCCTTGCCGGCATCTTTATTGATGCAGCATGCGAGGCACCTGACCCTCCCCTGGGCATGAAGAGCCCTTTTTTTGTGCCAGTCTCCCGGAACGCGGAGCGCCAGGGCTCCGAGGAAAGCGGGAGAGCGTGGCGGCAGCGGAGCAGGAGCGGGGCTGCAGTCGGGAGGGGTCACCTCACATCGCCGGCCTTTCCAGCAGCTGGGGCTGCTCTTTTCTTTATTTATTTAGCTTAAATCACATTCGTGGCTGTGCCGAAAAAAACACCTGAAGGGAAAGAAAGAAAGGAAAAAAAAAAAAAAACAAAAAAACCCACAGCATTCTTGACCCGCTCGCAAATAAACACCGACATTTCCACTTAGGGAGGAGAAAAACATCGGAAAGGGAATATTCCTCCCCAAATCCTGCACTTTTGAAGGCGTGCAGGAGTCAAAGCAGGTTCAGAAGATGCTCTGTGGCTAGGTGGGAGCAGAGACACGAGCCTGGAAAGCGTTACAGCTCCCAGGAATTATTTGGAAACGGATGGATTTATTCCCTCTGAGCAGCTCCCCGAGCTCAGGGAATCTCAGTGCAGGGAGAGAAGAACCTCAGCGAGGTCCCTGCCACCACAGCTCACGGGATCTTTACACCCTCCACACTCAAAGTGGGACCCTAAATAAAGCCAGGCTCAAACGCTTCCCTGCACTAGGTCAGAGATGAATTTACACTTCAGAAATCACTGAAAACTGCAACTTTTGCAAGGGAAATGTCCATCAGCTTTCCTATTCTAGTGGCTGGTTAGAATGTTAATTCAAAGTCTAAGTCTAATCAGAACAGCAAGTCCAATTATAATTATAATTCTATGTCCAAGCCTAAGCAGAATTCTAAATCTAATTACAGTCCTAAATCCAAGTCTAATTATAATTCTATGTCCAAGTCAATACAGGATTGTAAGTCCAAGTAAAAATATAATTCTATGTCCAAGCTTAATCAGAATTTTAAGTCTAATTAGAATTCCAGTTCTAGGTCCAAGTACAATTATAATTCTAAGTCCAAGTCTTACCATAATTCTAAGTCTAATTAGAATTCCAAGTATACCTAAAACTCTATGCCCAAGTCTAATCATAATTCTCAAGTCCAATTAGAATCCTAAGCTTAATTAGAACTCAACTTTTAGGTCTAACAAGATTTATAATGCTGACTCTAGAAAATGAAATTAGATATACCCATCCCAATATTAATTCAAAGTTTTCCTCCACAATATCTGTGTTTTTAGAAGGCAAACACTGATTTTTATGGCACGCTAAAAAATGTATCATAAAAACTGAGCCAACTTTTGCTTATAACCAACGGTGTTTTTATGATTTTTACTGTCCTAATTTTGGAATCAAAAGGCAGGGAAAAAAAAAACAAAACCTGAACAAACGCCCTTTTCCACAGAAAATTTCGTTTTGTGGGGAAAAATAGAAATCTTCTCAGAGCAAGTGGGAGAGGGTGAGGATCTGAACAACACAGGTCCTGCTTCTGCCTCTCATCATGGCTTGGAAGTCTGACTCCCGGAGGTCATCTGCTCCCTCAGACTGAAAGGTGACCTGAACCACATTTTTCCAGAGGCAAATCCTTCCAGAGGGAATTCTGCTTCGCAGCCACACGTGCTGGGTGTGTGTTCTTTTTGTAGTGAGTACATCGTGTCAGGGATGAGTTAAAGGCATGGCAAGAACCAGACGCAGCTCGGCTCTGCTCTGAGGATGAGAAATATCCATGCACTCTGTGGGTTTGGGGTTTTTTTTTCTTTGAAGGAAAAGCTGTTCTGAAGTCAAATAATATTCAAATCCTAGGCCGAGCACTTGGAATAAATTACAGCTCTCACTGAGCGATAAATTTCTCTCCGTGCCCTTTGAAGAGGATTTCAGGTGTTTATGAGCTTCTTCTGCCTTTCCCAGAGTTTTGCTCGTTCCTGGGGCGCTTTGGAGCTGGGGGAAGGTCTGTGGGGCTGGGGAGGTCAGAGCCCCTTGGATGGTGTCCATCCCCATCTCAGCATGGGGCTGGTGGCTCCATTCGGTGCTGAGCCAAATTCCTGACTGCTGGAAATCAAGGTTGGGGATGAGTAATGTCCCATCATGGTCCCATCATGGTCCCATCATAGTCCCATCATGGTCCCATCATCCTCCCATCATCCTCCCATCGGCCAGGGCGACTCAACAAGGGGCAAAATGAGCCCTTTCCGCTCATTTTTGGGGCAAGCAGTGGAAACAAAAGTGGGATAATTCCCAAGGCAGTGATTGCGACGGGAGCAGAGACAGATTGCAAAACATTTTGAAACTCCTGCTGTCCCGACACCTGCCAAATCTCAGGGCTTGCCACAAGGCTGGGACCAGACCCAGCAGGGACTTCCAAACACCATTAAAATTGGGATGAGGTTATCTATAAGAATGAAAGCAACTCCTTGCTGCTTTAGAGCCTTCTCTCCATCCCTTCCCGTGGCTCCCTGGAACACCCCATCATGTTTTCCCAAAGCTCTCTGATGCCCTGGGAGCCATGAGCCACCCGTGGTATGTCCTGGATGATTATAAAGGCACAAAGAACAGCAGCAGAGCCAGAGAAGGTTGGGACATATTGCAGCAGGAGAGAAGTAGGATTGGTTTGGGAGCTGGGATCACTGCGTGGCTGTGGCCACTCGGTGATGGTGGGGACCAAAATGTCCCTGTGGAACACCAGGATCCCTCTGCACCTCTTAGGGAGAGGCTGGAATCAGGTGGAGGAAGATGGCAGCTGATTCCTGGAGCTCTGGAAATTGGTGGAACTGAGATAAGTGAAGAGGCAGAGGAGATGTCACAGTCTGCCCTTCACGTGCTCGTGGAGCGTTGTTAGGAAGAAATCACCATAAAACATCAAACCAAACTTCTCTATTAAGGAAGAGCATGGATCCCCTCCTGCTGAGGCTGAAATAAAACACCCACTTGTTTTTTCCCACTTATTTCCCTTGCAATTCCAGAAAATGTTCACTTTCTGAAACATTTGTTCAAATTTTTGGAGGTGTCCTACGACTGTTGCTAACCTCACTGGTCACCCTCATCTGCAGCCCAAAGCAGAAACCCAAAAAAAGGAAAGTGAAAACAAAACCAAAACAAAAACCAGGAAAAGGGATTAATGGAATTTATTAAAATTCTGATTATTAAAGCAGGAGTGTGGCATGAAAGAAAAGAGTGCAGTTTAATTTGGAATTAAACAGGGAATCAGCAGGAGCGAAGGCAAAATTCATCTGTGCTTTCCTAGGTGCTTTGTAAACCCATTTATTTTGGGGTTGGGTGGCTGATCCCACCTCTTTCTTCCTCCCCAGGGAAAATCCAATAAGGCATCAATATTGTTTGGGTTAAACTTCTTTTATTGTCACCCCTCAGGCCAGCAAAGAGTAGGGAAAGAAATGTTCTGATCAAACAGGACATTTCATTGTATCTGAGACAAAATGTTTCCCTTTTGGCTCGGGGTGAATTTTACACTATTTGAAAACACAACATTTAACCAAATTTAGCCTCATAATATCTTGTTGAAATCAGAACATTTCCCGTCTGAAGCTTCAGAAATAAACCAGTTTTAATTAGGGGAAACCCCACCCTCCTCATTTAGATGTGACTTACATTCAACACCAACTCACAGAGGGTTTTTGTCAGGCTCAAAAATGCACAGTGTGGGCACATCAGCTCAACATTTCCTGGGCTTTGGCTGGAGGAGGAGCCACTCTGTGGCCCTGATGTGCATTTTGGGGACTTGATTATTGCCAGGTCTGTGTGTGCTGGGCTGCTTTTGGGCCAGGTGATGGAGAGGACACCAAGAAAATAATAGCAGTAGTAATAATAATGATAATAATAATAATAATAATGATGATGATGATAGTGATGATAATAATGATAATGATGATGATAATAGTAATGATAATAAAGATAATGATGATGATAATAGTGATAATAATGATATTGTTGTTTTTGTTATTACTACTACTGTTATTATTATCCTTGTGGTTATTATGACTATTGTTGTTATTATTAGTGTTATCTGGGTGCTGCTGGTTGGAACATCTCACCAACCAAAACAAATCAAAGAAATTGCCCTCATTTTCCCTTTTTGTCTTTGGACTGAGCCATCTTTCCTTTGGCATCTCCATTCCCCACGCTCCCAGCAGCTCCAGCTACACTTGAGGCCTGGTTCAAGGGACAGGATCAATGTCAAAGAGCAGCAGAAAGAGATGATCACCCACACAAGGCTATAATAACACCCCAATATCTGCTCTGGCTCTTCGGTGGCTCTGAAAAACGTGCAAGTATGGTCGGGGAGATGGAAAATAATATGAAACACTCACTGACAGCGTGCGGCCTAGAAACGCCGAAAACCACCGCAGCCATGGGCTCGCAGATGGTCAAATGAACAACATGTTTCTATTCCTGTCTTTAATTAAATCTTAATTATGCCACCAACAGGGTTCAAAACAGCGTTATGAAACAGCTTGCATGAAGAGCAGAGCACGATTGGCTGAGGGGGCTTTGAACTCGGGTAATTATCTTCCCCCCCCCCCAAAAAAAAGCACTCCCGGTGGGGCTGTAAAGCCTCTCTGTGCACCCACAGGCTGGGGGGGAATTCCTGTAGGATAAACCCAGATCAGATCCTGGAGAATGAACCCAGGACAGATCAAGGTTTGGGCAAATTCCCAGTGGGAGCAGTTGGGAGATGCTGGGATCCCGAGGATCCCCACCCCTGGGTCAGGCCCTGCTCTGCCTCTCACCTTCGCTGGTCTGTTAGAAAACCGAGCAGCTCTAATTTAATTCTTCCACCAGCCAGTCACGTGAGCTAATTCAAAGCAGCTGCCTCAAATATTCCTTTGAATTATCTTTTCTGGCCGTTGACAGAAGGCCCTTTATGGAAAAAGAAATATTTTGGAGGGTCTTTCTCTTTCGTTTTTAATAGGGCAGCCAAACAACAGCGATCACTTTTAAGAGCCCTTTCCCAAGGGGTTCAGCTTTCCCTGAGCTGGGGGCTGGGAAGGCTCACCCGAAATTCATCTCCCAGGATTTTCTCCCACCTTTTAATGCCATTTCAAGTTCCTTCTCAAGCTGATATCCAGAGCAGGGATCACCTGCCCCTTCCACACTTAAAAGCATCACAGGGAGGAGCTATCAAACATCTGAGAGCATCCAAGGTTCCCCCATCCCACAAGCCACAGGTTCAAGAAAAACACAAAAGACATTAAAAAAAAACAAACCCAAAACATTGCCAGATTCAATTTTTATGAAAGTTTTCCTACTTTGGCAATATTTTCTCTGGTGGGCACTCAGCATTGGTCTGAAAAGATCCTTTTTGTGTGCAGAGCAGCAAAGGGCAAAAGAAGGAGGATGAAGAAATCATTGTATCATTGTGTTGTAATTCCTTTTTTTTTTTTCCCCTTGAGGTACCAAATTTTAAGCCATTCCTTTGGAAAATCAGTAGGAAAAGGATGCAATGCAATTTGTGGATGGTTACCTGAATTCTCTGGGTTTTTATGGAGGTGGGCAGAGAGAAGAAGGAAGACAAGCATGTTCAGTGTGGGTTTAAAATTTAAAATTTAAAAAAAATAAAGAGAGGAAGAAAAAGAAGAATGATAAAGGGAAAGAGAAGGAGAAAAGGGAAAAAAAAGAAAAATTAAAAAGAAAAAGAAAGAGAGAGAAAGAAAAAGAGAAGGCCACAAAACTGCCCCCAGTCAAAATTTTCTTCCCCAAGCCTGTAATTTGTGAGGCTTAGGTTTCCAGTGAAAAATATAAATTGGCAAGGAAAGGTCTTAAATTTTTTTAATTTTAACCTCCTCTGCCCACCTTTGGAGGTATTTTTCCAGATGAACTCAAATTTCTAAGGAAAAGAGACCCCTTCCAGGAAAACACTTGTGATAATTAAAAAAAAATTAACAGGATGAGAGGAATTGACTTCACCAGGAAACTTATTCCTCTTTGAACATTCCTTTGGGTTGGACCAGGTGCATTCAGCCTCCCATCAGAAATGCAAGTGCTCTTCAGGAAAATGAAGAATGGGAAACTTATGGATGGAAGAAATCTTGGCTGGGGACATCTTTAAGTGTGTGGCAGAGAGGAGAGGACTCTGGAAGTCTCCAAAGTGTCCTCACACCCCAAGTTCCTGATGCTCAGGGATGGAGGAACCCCTGCCACTGCCTGGCTGAGGTGACAAACCCCCTGGGAAAAGTGAGCATGGAAGCCTTTGCTCCCTCAAATTTTCACTTTGGAATGAAACCTGACCGACACACACCCAAGTGCTCCTGCTTCCTGCAAAATTTGCCCGGATAAGAACATTTTTCACACCCCTTCCTCACACTCTTTTTACCTTCAACCTCATTTTTACCCACTCATCTTAAAAGGAGAGCACAGTTTTGCTCAGGCTTTCCTTATTTTTATTTTTTTTCCCCAGTGAGGCCTCCCTGGTTCTCCCTGAAATCCCCGAAATCGCTGACACAGTGAGCTCCTCCAGGAATCCAGAGCCTTTCCCACTGAGTTACAAGCTGCCAAGGAGGCTATGTTATAACAAAAAGGAGTTTTTATATCCTCCCGTAGGCAGAGCACTGGAAACTGCCATGAAATGTGCATTATCCTAAGGGGGATTTGTTGATGGATAGAATCAGCTCATTTAGGAAACTTCCAGCTGATCTGTAAACACGCCCTGGAGAAGGATGGAGACAGCAAGAGTGGTGCAGGCAGAGTCTGAACCCTCTTGGCCTTCATCCTGGGGCTTAATATCTTAATAACTTGTCCTCGTGAGTCACTGCAGGGAAGGAGCCAGGATTGCTCTTGTCACACTGGACTGAAAGGCTCGAGATGGGGCTGGGTGAGACGTGTCCATTGTGGCAGGGGTGCTGCCCTTTCCCAGGGACATCGTTAAAAGGACAAAAAGGAAGAGTAACACAGGGGGAAAATAAAAGAAAGTAGGTGGAGATGAAAAGGAAGAGGTAAGGAGTGACAAATGTTAGGCAAACGCCGCAGTGAACTCTATGCAGGTGTCTCCAGCCCTGGTCCAAGAGATCAAACAGCCTACTTTGGCATTAAACTTCTTGATTAAATGGATTTCAGCCTGAATTTTTACCAGATCAGCACGGTTTGGTCAACCCCAGCTTCCCTCAGCTGTACAAAGAAGTGCCCACAGGTTCTGCCCCTGTGCCCAGTGACACGAAACGCAAGCTGTGACAGCAAACAGAGCTGCCAGAAAATGACCAAGGCTCATCAATACAGAGGTCAAAAATTTCGATTTTTTTTTTCTCCCTTTTGGTTCTGCACCACTGGCAGGGCAATTTCTTCAGGCTGAGCTGCAGTCACACAAGCCCACTCATGGAGTGATTCCCCCCAGCAGAAGCTGATAAGAAAAGAAGGGAAGGCTCAGGGAAAACAGCAAATCTTCACATCTGTGTTAGGCTTCACCCACGAGTGAATTCTGCCTGTCCCAATGGCACCAAAGCAAAGCAACCCTGAGAGCAAACCGCGCGGGGGAAAGCAAAGTGTTCAACACGCAGGCTTTGAAGCCAAACTCTCTGAGTTTGGAGCCAGCAAAGTGTAAAAGCAGCACCTTGCGAGTCCCCGGCCCTTCCTCTCTCACACATCTGCCAACTGCAGCAGCGAAATGAGCCCGGATTTGTGTCGGAGCTGCAGCTCCAGGCCGGCTCTGCGAGAGGGAGCTCCATCCCCCCCTGGCTCCCTTCTTCCCAGGACACGTTATCCCAAATCCTCCCGCCGAGTCCTGGCACGGACGTGGGAACAGGAAGGAGCCCTGCGAGATGTTCGGGTCCCAGCCCACGTCTTGCAAGGAGACACCGGGGCTGCCCAGACAAGGGAGCTGAATTTTCCCACCCCAGAAATTCCCCCAGAACGGTGCTTTCCTGTGCAACTTGCCGTGAACTCCATTTCCTTGCCAAGAGTGGGGGTAAGAGGGGGAAGGATCTGTCATGTGCTACTCCCCTTCCCAAGATCATTCGTCCTTCTTCTCCTCAGAAAGGAAAAAAAGGGAAAGAACCAGGAATTTTTTTGATAATATAATTAAAATATATTTCTTTTTTCCACTCTCCAATTTTCTCTGCCTTATCCCCTTTCTGCTGACAGGGAGAAACCTCCCGAAAAGGGAACGAAGTAAAGGAATGAAGGAATTTGTCCCCAGAAATATTTCTCTGCTTTACTACTAAACAGGGGAGCCTTTTATGTGAATATTTTAAAATGAAGATTTGGATGGGGTTCCCCTCTTTTTGAGAAGACATAAAAATACAAGAAGTAAGATTTCTTTCACATTTATTTGTCCCCTGCAAAAAACGTGGGGGCTCTGAAAGAAACTGGGAGTTCGATATTAATTTCCAAATTAAAAACTTAGACATATCTACATTCATCCCTTCCTTGTGGTGAGAAACACCGAAGGGAAAATACTGAAAACTGCAACTTGCAAGAAACAACAATCGTGATTTCTGTGCCAGGTGAGTTTTCCAGCAAAAACATTTTCAAAAAAAAGGAAAAAAAATAAAAAGAGAGAGAGAGAACAAATCTTATCACGTTTTGGCCCCTGCTACCCAACAGCCTCTTGATTTTTAACCCCAGAGATTTGTATCTAGGTCAGGAGTCTGCCCACCCTCCTCCCCCAGCCTATCGTTCCTCAGGTTAGAAATGCCTTTTGCAAAACCCTCCTCGGGTCAGCGCTTAGGCCAAGCTCAAAGCCAATTCATATTCCATATGAATCGGTGGGTCCAGCCCTGGTGACAGCAGCCAGAATATCAAATATACCCC
The DNA here is from genome assembly GCA_013400515.1 of Erpornis zantholeuca. Taxonomy (NCBI): domain Eukaryota; kingdom Metazoa; phylum Chordata; class Aves; order Passeriformes; family Timaliidae; genus Erpornis; species Erpornis zantholeuca. The sequence goes on along the minus strand of VZTN01035271.1, from coordinate 237,190 downwards.
AAAACCAGCCTGCCTGATGATATTTAAAACATCTGGCACGGCGACGGGCTCGGCATTTCCAGAGCTTCACGTGTGCGTGCGTTACCGAGGCGCTGGGCTCTGAAATGAAAATATTGGGACACGTTGGATCTCTGGCCCCCTCCCCCTGTGCTCCTGCCTGCAAGGATTTCATCCCACTGATGCCTTGGGTTTTAACCTTTGTATTGTTTCAAATCCTGTACTGCTAGTGTGACTCTGAAGTTTTCTGTAGCTCGTTCAGTGCTGTTCTCTTATGCTAAGATAGACATAACAAAAACTCTAACTTGCTCTTCAAGGACACCCAGATACAAGAACTGCAAACCACAATCTTGGGGACAGGGGGGCAAGCTTGGGCAAATTCCATCCTTGCCTGGCTTCTGCTTGGGGAATTGATGCTGAGATCCAAGTGGGAAGAACTCGGGAGCTGTCCTTGTCCATGCTGGGATGCACTGAGGCAGGAGCCTCTGGAGCCCAGAGTGTACCTCTGAAGGCCTTTCCAACCAATCCCTCCTTGATTCCTTTATTCCCGCCTGGGCTCTGTTTCTAGGGAGCCATTTCAGGCATCAACACGTCTGCTCTGCTCTGATTTTGAGATTTATCTATGCCTGGCAGATGTTGGCTTCCCAATCTCCCTGCAGCAGCCTCACCCCACTCCTGCCACACTCACCAGGAGCTGGTGCTCCTCCTCTCCCCCGTGGGGAGCAACACTCCTGGGAACAGAGCTGGGAACAACACTGGGAACACACATTGGGGGTGAAAAATAAACCCTACCACATCTCAATCCCCAGCGTTCAGCCTGGTGGAACAAAGGTGCCAGCACTGGGATGCGCCCAAGGTCTGGCGGTGTCGGGGTCCAGCACCCACGCACTGAGCACATCACATTTTGGGTCGACTGACCCAAAATTGCTGCCTCAAAGCCCATTTTTCCACCAGCAGGCTCACAAGACAGCACATGAAAGCCACCTCCTCCAGGGGCCCACGCATCCTCAACTGCACTGTTCCTGTTTGCCAAGGCACCACCAACCTCGCAGGGATTTCGGGTTAAAACTCCCTCAGTCCTCATCCCCGGCAGTGATTGTGCACAAAGAAGAGCAGCCTTGCTCTTTGGGGCTTTCAAACTTCTCGTGTCAGCGAGGTCAGGCTGAGGATTGATCTTTTGTAACACTTGCAGCCACCCTGCCACACCGAACTTCTGCTTTCCACCAAAGTGAAATTTCCGTGCTTGTGAAAACTTCCTTTGGGAAGTTCTCAGCTTCCTTGAAAACAAGGTGTCTGCTTGCACCCATTTTTTTAATTTATTTTATATTTTTAGTCTTTGCTTTCTGAATCAGTTTTTCAGCATGTGCTCCCGGTGAAAAAAATCAGATCCCCCTTTAAGAAAAGAAAAAAAACAACCACACCAAACAGGGAGCAGCACTAATTACAAAATATCAGAGCTCTGGTTGCACAACATGCCCTGAGACGCTGACGTTTCTGGCTGTTAATTTGGGCTTTGCCTCGTAAGCCAGAAGGTATTTGTCCCACCAGCCACGCCAAAGGTTTGGGAAGCACTGTCTGTGCAGAAATGTCCCCCTGGTGAGACCCAAAAAAAATCAAGAGGGATCAGTGTTTTCCTGGATTGGGAAGCACTGTCTGTGCAGAAATGTCCCCCTGGTGAGACCCAAAAAAAATCAAGAGGGATCAGTGTTTTCCTGGATTCACTTGTGCTGTTCCCAGGATGCCACTCTTGAGCAGGATGGCAAAGAGACCTTGGGAATTGTGGATCCTTGAGGCATTCCTGGTTTTCCCCCAAGTCCTTCCAGTAACTAATGGATCATCTGTCATCCTGTTTGGACCCGAGCTCCTACCCAAAATCTGTTGCATCTCCCACTTCAGTCTCTACCACGGGCAAGCAAATGGCTCATCCCAGTGCTTTACCCTTCCCTCTCCAGTGAGACAGAATCATCTAGATCGGAAAAAGCCTCAAGATCATCGACTCCACCTTAATCCCAGACCCTTTTTCCCAACCCCCAAATATCTGCCACGCAGAGCTCTCTGCATTAAAGCCCTGCAGACACATCCATTTCCAGAGCCCAGGGCACCCTGTGCGGCGAGGTGCCTCCAACGCTAATTCCCTCCAAATGAAAGGCTGCCCAGCAGCATGCTGAAAATCAGGCTTTGAAGCTGGCTGGCAGCTCCCAGATCCCATTATTGCTTTTTCAGACATCCCCTTCCCCATCAAAACCCCGCAGATGTCTCCGTCACGAGCGCGGGGGCAACGCTCTCCGTGTCTTCCCCACACGGGAGATGTGAGGCAGCTCATAGGAGAGATCTTCCAGCTCTTATTTCCTCCATGTGGTATTTTTATGTATCTACCCAGGGAAAAGCGAGTGGAGAATTTGAATTTAATAAGTGAGGGACACGGGGAGCTGTTAAGGCTTCAAAGCACCGTGGGGCAACGGTGGTGGATCAAAGGCCTACGGAAAGAGGCCTACGAAATATAGGCCTAGGAAAATGGAATTATTGGCCCTTGAGGAGAGCGAGACACGAGAAATGCCTACTGCTCCAAGCCCCCTGGGGAGGAGGGAATTATTAAAGGTCGTGGCACAGCCTGCTGAGAGCAACATGAGGTTTTGTGCTGAGTCGTGGGTCAGACTCCCGAGTCACCTGACAGGGCCTGGAGTGGAACCCACAGCGAACTCGAGCTTTGCCAAAAGCGCCAAGGAGGAGGAAATGAAACCTCGCAGTTGTATCGATGCCAGGAAAGGAAAAAAAAAACAACCAAAAAACCCCAACAAATGGCAAAGCTCGACTGATAATGAAATAGCTGGGGGAGGTTCAGGCCGAGGATAGGTATGGTTTACAGCTCTCCTCCTCCAGCAGGCGCTTAAAAGGCGTTTTGAGCTGAAGTGCACAAAAATGTGATGCTTTGCAATCCGCCACAGGTTAGGCTGCTCGCCCTCCTGGCAGAGGGAGCTACCAGGGAGTGGTATTTAATTCCATTTAATCCAGGGTTGGATAACGTGGAAGCTAGGCCTTGTCCACAGGCTGCAGCTGCTGCCCAGGTCACCTCCCAGAGAAGGTTTGAGCATGTGCATCACCCCCTTAACAATTCATGCAATAACTGATGAAAATGACCACAATAGGGTGTTCTTCTCTCCCACCGAGACCAAAACCTGTCCCACCATGAGGAGGCATCCAAGCCCTGGAATGCACCCTCCAGCTTCAGCCAAAGGAATGCTTCTCAAGGCCACCTCTCCTGGGAGATGCTGCAAGGGAGGGTGTAAGCAGCCAGGACGGGAATTAAGAGCCCAGGAGTTCTGCTGGAGCACTGCTTCCCACCAGCCAACCCCACTGAGGTGAGGGATACCTGAAGGAGAGGAAATTCAGACAAGGGCCTGGAGTGTCAGGCTTCCCACTGACACAGGAAAGGGATAGATGGGATGTTGAGAAGAACTTCTTCCCCCTGAGGTTGGTGAGGCCCTGGCACAGGTGTTCCAGAAAAGCTGTGGCTGCCTCAGCCCTGGCAGTGTCCAAGGTTGGACAAGGCTTGGAGCAAGCTGGGATAGTGGAAGATGCAGGATGGGACCTCCAAGGTCCTTCCAACCCAAACCATTCTGGGATTCAGTGACAATAACGAGCAGGTCACTCTTGCCCAGACAAGACACCAGGGACACAGTGGAGAGGGTAAAAGATGCCCTGGATGCAGCAGGCCTGGGAGCTGTGGCTTCCAGGAGTGCAATGGCAAATGGTTTCTCAAAGCAAGTGGCTTTTATACCTTTTATCAACAGTTAACAACTTCTACGTGTTCTGTTTTGNTCTCTATATAATATAGAGAGCAAAATCTAAACCTACAGCTCCACTCTCTGTGATACACTAAACAAAAACCTTTCTCTCACTTCTTTGGTGCTTGCAGCTCATCCAGGAGTGAGGGGAGTTTTTCCCATGGGCTTAGGTCAACAGCTAAGCTATTTTGGGGTGTTCTGGGGATAAATGAAACCCCCAGGGGAGCAGGAGAGGTTCTCCAGCCTTCCTTGACTCCAATATTTTGAGGACTTGTTTGTTCGGCTTGGGGCTTTCCCACCTAATTGTTTTTGAAAGAAATAATGGCCCTTTCCTGCTTTTTCCTCCCCAGATCTTGCTAGGAATGTCAAGCCTGGTTTTCCCTGGATTTGTTGAGGGTCCCAGAAGTGGAATTCGAGCTTTTGGGGGTCCAGTTGAGCCTTTAACAAAACTGTCTTTTCTCCTCATAGTTTATTCAGGTGCCTGAGTTAAACAGGTGTTGCTAAAGACAAAGAAAAAAGCACAAGTTTTAATCAGTCTAAGAAAAATAATTTCCTCTCTCAGCTGAGAAGAGTTGGCTCTCCCTTCTGATGTCGTGAGTGTAGTTACTCAGTAATTATTATTTTTTTCTTCCTTAAATGGAAGATTTCAACCTTTCAGCATTGAATTAAACACCAAAGCGAAACCAAATCAGCTGGTAGCCAAGAAATTCGATCAGAAGGCACCAGCCCATTGCTGCAGCAGAAACCTAAACTGCAACCCATGGGGGTGAAGGACTCGGGGTGCCTGCTTTTCCAAATAAATCATATTTTCCTAGGAATGCTGGCACGTTTGACGAAATGTTGTTTCATTTAGAAAACAAACGTTTATTTCCCTTCAGAAACGAATCCTGTCAGGTTTTTCTTTGTCTCCTTGGAGAGAAGCTCACTGGTCATGCAGGAGGTTCTCCGAGGCATCATCCCATCACCATCAAACCCTGAGTAGCTCAGGTATCCAAAAGCCACAGCGAAGCTCAGAGCTGGCCAAGGAAGCTGAAAATGACTGATTTTAACTGACCCCACCCACCTCTCCTGGAAAATTCAGTTTTTCTCACAAATACTACTGAATTCTCTCTCGTTTTGCCCTGGCATTCAAAATAGAGACTTTTCCAAACTCTGGCAATTCCCAAAATCCCAGTGGGCCCCAGCAGCTCCTGGGAGCAGCTTTCCCTCTGCAGGCAGAGTTACCCTGTCAGGATCACTGCTTTGGCTTCCCTCTCCCCACCCAAAGGCTGCACCTCAGTGGTGAAATTCCAGAGCCAAGGGTTCCATTCCAACCCCAACAATTAAAACCTGGCTTTGAGAGAAGTTCTCCCCCTGACCCACGGGGGAAAACCATTTATTGCAACAGCAATATCATCATTCCTCCAGGGCCTGGCTTTGTCTTTCCCAATGCCTTTTTTTTCCATCTTTTCACCTCACAAGGCTGCCAACCACAAGGCTGCTTCCTCTAGGGTTCTGCTCAATCCTCAAAAACCCTGGAATGCAGGAATACAAGCGACAGGCTTGGAGCAACCTGGTCTAGTCAAAGGTGCAGCAACACCTTGGAGCTGGTGCTGCCATCCCAAAGAATTTAAGAGAAGCCTGAGCCTTCCAGCCGTGCCTGGATGCTGTTGGAACACCCAGGTTGGCTTTGGATTCACCTCTGCATTAGTGGGAACCCTCCTTTGCCAATTTAACAAGGCCAGAAACAGGGGGGGAAGGAAAAGGTGAGGAGAACAAAATATTTCCCATGCTTTGGTTTTCCAGGTCATGAAACAATATTTTCATTTCTCCCAGCCCAGGTTTTTTTTGAGCTGCAGTTGCTACTGCTCCAGCCACAATTAATATTCCACCTTCCAAAAAAGAGGGGGAAAAAAAAAGAAAAAATTCCTTGCCCGTGGATTCCCAGGGAGATGTTCCACTCGGATCTGCAATTAGTGGTGGCCTCAGGCAAGTGATCTAAAATAGAAATGTTATTTTTGGAATCACGATAGCCACGACTTTTTGCTCCCCAGAACACCCGTTCTTTCTGCTGTCATTAAAAATAGAATCCACAACTGCAACGCTGCTGCCTCTGGGTTCCTCTCCTCCTCCTTCACACGGATTTCTCATCTTGCCAGAAATCAAGGATCAGATCTGAAACACCACACCCCATGTTTGAGGCAGAACTAGGTCTGGCCTAAATAATCCTTGTCCTACTGGCAGTGGAGCTTGGATGTGTGGATATGAACAGGTTTTGCAGCAGTTTAATTGTTAAGATCCTGACCCAAAATCTGTAGAAAAACATGGAAAATCTCCCTTCTTATTCCAGAGGGGGAGAATTTCAGGCCTGACTTTGCTTGAAACACCTGCCTGTGTCCTGCAGGAGTTCAAAGGGCTCAGAAGCACCTTTCCTCTCCATGACATGCCCCAGAGGGGCAGCCATGGCTTCTCTGGGCCTCACCCCCCTCACAGGGAAGGATTTCTTCCCAATATCCTATCCAGCCCTGCCCTCTGGCACTGGGAAGCCATTCCCTGTGTCCTGTCCCTCCATGCCTTGTCCCCAGCTCTCCTGGAGCTCCTTTAGGCCCTGGAAGGGACTCTGAGCTCTCCCTGGAGCCTTCTCCTCTCCAGGATAAATAACAGGATGAAAATAACAGGATGAAATTCCCACCTTGCTTGGTCAAAGCTTGGATGGAGCTGCTACCTCCATAAAGGAGATGGACAAAAGGCCTGTGGGTTTTTCCTGGGGGAACACAGCATCCACTGGGAAAATCTCCAAGTCCTCCCCTTGTCTTTGTTTTTATCTGCCAGCCTCCTGCAAAGCCTTGCCTAGAAGGATCGCTATTTTCAGCCTCCTCGAGCATCAAGCTGAGGGCTCCAGGTGGAGCAGAACAAGGAGAGAGCTGCCATTGATGCCTTTCCCTGGTCTTAAAATTAAAACCAAAACACGGTTTATGGGGAAAAGGGGTTTTTACCTCGGGGTTTATTTCAGGATCTTGGGGTGCAGCACTTGGTCCTGGTGGAATGCCCTGAAAATGTGTGCACACCTCACACAATTATAAGCTTTACAAAATGAACATATTTATCAAAGATCCCCCAGGGAGAGGTTGGAGTGAAGCCCTCGTTGTGAGGAACCTTCCCCCTGGCTGGGCCTGGCTGAGGTTCCCAAATGTGTTCTGGAGAGGCCCTTGGTGTCTGGGGCTCCCAGGATGTTTGCTCTCCTGGTTTAACGGTGCCGTGGGGCTGAGCTGAGTTCTCAGCCTTGGGGAGGTACAAGTGTGGGGCTAAAAGCACTGAGAGTACATCAAACTGTATAAAAGAGTGTGTGAGAGGGGTATGAAAGAAAAAGCAAAAAGCCATCCTGGCATCACCACCAGCACCTCGCTGCTCCCAGGGAGACCCCAAGCACACCTCGCTGCCTCTCTGGCCAGCAGCATCCCGCACCGGGAATCGCCGCCCCGGCTCAGCCTCTCCCCCGGCGCTCCGGGGCTTCGGAAGGGGAGGAAGCAGAAGGGAAGAGCGGGCACACATCAGCTGCGAACAGCTCGGGAACAGATGTACATTCCTGCGCAAAACCCGCGCCCCAGCGTCTCCGATTACTTGGGGACCCGCGCTCCGCTCCGAGCTCCTCACCCCCCAAAGCGCCGCTCCCGCACCTCCCGCCCCTTATCTGCTCCTTTGCTTTTGATTATCGGCTTGTCTATCCGCGGGGGCAGAGCTCTGGGGGGGACATCGGCCTGCCTGCCACGGGAGGGACGGGGGAGCAAAGCCCAGGCAGGAGGGGACAATCCCGGGAGGAGCGGGCACCATCCCGGGAAGGTGCCCCGCACCGGATGGCTCCCGGCGGGTGCTGCACAAGCGCTAAGGAATTATCCCTTAAAATAAAAAGACAAAAGGAGGAGGAAAATGAGTCGGCTTAATCAGATCTGGCTGCGGCAGAGGTGCTTCGATGCCGGGTGCGATTTGGGAGCGGGATGTTTGTCAAAGGAGAAGGGATGCTCTCCTCTGTAGCAGCGAGGAGGAGGAAGGCAAAAAAGCACAACAGCGTCTGGTTTTTCTCCAGTTTGCTCCAAAAATTGGCGTCCCTGGCAGCTTCCCCAGCAGAAGGGAGCTGCGAGAGCAGCCTGAATGGATGTTACCTGCATTGTCAGGGCACGCAGTCTTTTCCTGCTTCCCACGACAAGCGGAGGGAAGGGTGGCAGGACACAGAAACCCAAACCTTTCAGCACAGAGAGGCCAAAGGGCGATTTTCTGGCCAAACCCTGCCAAGGGCACAACTGGACCACAGGCTTCCTATGGAGAACAAGCACCGACCCCAAATCCCAACCCACATTCATTACTGCCCTCTAACACAAAAAAATCTGGGCGCCGGGTAAAGGCAGAGGAACGGCGTCACCGCGAGTGCCACATCCAAACCTAACCCGGGTTTTACGTGGCAGTTTTTGTTCCCTAAGCTCTCTGCCACCCTGCCGTGGCAGCAGGAAGGGTGCATCCAGGCCAGCTCGCTTTGCCAGCGGCACCTTGGCCCCGCAAAGCCTCCCGAAGCACCTTCTCCTCCGGGAGAGCCGGATCACGTTTCAGCCGGGGCTGGTCCCGAGCCTTTGCTCTGCTCCAGGGCTGATATTTGCAGGATTGTCACCACTGGGCTCAGCCCTGGCACCAAGCACTGCGGCAGTGGAGGGTCCACACACACACACACAGAGCCGAGCTCAGAGCCTCCATAATTACCCCGCGGCCAAATCCCACCATAAATTTCCCCTAATGAAGCCTGCCTGATACTAAAAGGCTTTGCAGGTTTAGAGGTTATGCACAGCAGCCATTCCCTCAGGGAGAGATCCCGCCTCGCTCCTGCAAACACCCCTTCGCTCTCGTCTGCTGGAGCCAGGCGGGTTTTTATTCAATTTATTTACTTAATATTAGCTCTTTAATCCGGAGGAGCACGGGGCTGCTGTGCTGCTGCACATCCCAGAGTGCCAGGAGCAGCAGCCTCTCGGCTGGACTGGGATAACACCACATGGCCACAGCTTTTTCCCGGGATTATCCCAAAGGCAAACCCTCCAGACACGTTGAGATCCATCACACAGCCCTTCTGTCTCTTGTAGGATCAAGCCCCACGCCGTGGAAACCCCTCACGCCCTAGGAGATCAAGCCCTGCTTTCGGTGGTCATGGCAGGGCCATAAAAAGCGGGGAAATAAATGTTGGCAGGGCAGGGGGAGAGGAGAGGCACAAGCAGCAGCTCCACTCAGCCTCACAAGCTGGGATCTCGCTCCTGGTGCTCTCAAACACGGCCCCAAGCACCCCTGCTCCCTCCCTGAGCAGCTTTTTGGAGGAACCTGCAGCCTTTTTGCCCAGCACCTGTCCTCCCGTGCTCCACGGATCCCCACGAACCCACGGTGCCGTGAGCCTGTTTGCTGGGAAAACCGGGAATGGTGTCCCTCCAGCCTTTGGTGATGGCTTCCCTCGATACTTGGAAGCAATCCCAGGCACTCAGGAGACTCTTGGATAACCCCAGCACCCCTCAGGAGGGGTGGCTTCTGCTTCGAGGTCCGTGGGGCTGGCGGGCACCAGCCCAGCTCACTTGTACTCGTGGAACTCCAGGTCTCGGATGCCGGGTCCACCCTCAGATCCAGCCCCAAACCCTTCTGGAAACCTGGATCTGGGGCACGAGCAGCTCACCGGGGTCTTAAATGGGATTAAAAAGCTATTTGCAGGAGGGCCCCGCTCCCCGACTCCTGTGCGGCACCTGAGAGCCTTTCCCCTGGAAAGCAAACACAGGCTGGCCCCGGGGGCTGCCTGGGGAAGCCTTTCCACTATAAACATCACCTACCAGCAGCCCAGCCAGCCCCAGGCCAGCCAAAAATTCCTGCTTCTACCAAGGAACACTTTCCAATCAAACCAGACATTATTATTTTTTTTTTTTTCCATTAATGAGTGTTGATACCTACTGGGAAACTTTGCAAAGAAGTCCACTCCAAACTGATAATCTTCTGATACGATGTTTTACGAGTTGCTTTTGTCTTCTTCCTTTTTATTTTTAGAGTTTTATTTTCTTTCCCTGCTCGGCATTGAAAACACGATCTTTGCCGCTCAGGAATGCATCTGTTCCTGCAATTTGGGCTGTGACTGAAATCAGAGGTCCAAACCTGATTTTTTTCTCTGCCTTAGCTCCACAGAAGCAAGCAGAGTTTTCCCACATTTCCCCCCAACCACGGCGTGATGGAGAGGGAAAAAGAGACCTGTTGTGTTCTGCTGGATAGATCAAAAGCTATCACAGTTTTTGTGTGCTGGGACACCACAAATTCAGCAGGAGGGTATTCAGGAGGAGGAAAAAATGTCCTCCTACCTACCCTGGCTGCAGGCTCCCTAAAATGTGCTGTTCAGCACTTCACAGAAGGGGGGAAAAGCAGGCAGAAAACAGCAGTGCATGGCCAGTGCTGCCTCTCCGGGGTCCTCTCCACGGAGTTTTCCCCAAACTGCTTTCCAGCCCATCCCTAGTTTGGGTTTTGTCCAGGAGGGTTTTTAGCAGAGGGGCTACACCAAGTAGGGGTTTAGCCCCTCTGCCCCCCAAGATCTCCACCGTTCCCAAATTCCTAGGGAACTTCTGCCACTCCAAGGCCACCCTGCAGGAGGGGGAGGCGAATCCCCACCCCATCCCTGCAGGACAGGGGGGCTGCAAAAGAAGCACCCATTCCATAAAAAAGGGGCTCGCTCCCTCTTCTCCCTCCCACCCCGATCTGGGCATGGAATCTCTGCAGCCTGGCCACGGAGCTGGGAAGGGGACCCCGGGGAAAGCACCCCCAAAAAAAGTTCTCCTGGAGGGGTGCTGCAGTTCCGGCATCCCCGGGGGCGGGGGGTGGCGTTCGCCAGCTATCTTTGATTCGAGGTGCATTCCCAAGATTTTAGTTAAGTGTAACATAAAACTGTGAAAGTTTAGCAGGGGAAAAGCCTTCCTCCCACCGACCTGGCCGGCCAATCAGGAGGGAGCCCCGCACCTCCCTCACTTCTGACAACTATTTAGCAACTGAGCTCAGCTAAAGTTTCCAAAAAGTTAGAATAACTTCCTCTCTCCAAGACCTCAATTTTTTTTTTTTTACACAACCTCGGTCCTTGAAATAAGAGCCCTTCGAGCAACCTGGAAAACGTTTGGTCAGCAAAAAAAAAAAAAAAAAAAAAAAAGAAAAAAAAAAAAGGAAAAAA
>VZTN01035271.1:191179-226184 GCA_013400515.1 Erpornis zantholeuca | reverse complement strand
GAAAAAAAAAAAGGGGGGAAAAAAAAGGAAAAAAAATCGAGTCCTCCTGTTTTTCCAAAGGATCTGTCTCAGGAATTTAAAGCACATTTAAGACACACACACACTCACATAGCATAAGGAGGGGGGGAAAGGCTCTTCCCCTCCCCTTCTTGCAGAAAGCATGGAAGAAAGCTCCAGTTCTCCTGTTTCCCCTGTGGATAGCTTGGGGACCAGTGAAGAGGAGCTGGAAAGGCAGCCAAAGAGATTTGGCAGGAAGAGAAGATACAGCAAGAAATCCAGCGAAGATGGCAGCCCCAACCCAGGCAAGAGGGGGAAAAAATCCAGTCCCAGCTCCCAATCTTACGAAGAACTGCAGAGCCAGAGGATCCTGGCCAACGTCAGGGAGAGGCAGAGGACTCAGTCGCTCAACGAAGCTTTCGCCGCCCTGAGGAAAATCATCCCCACGCTGCCCTCGGACAAACTGAGCAAAATCCAGACGCTCAAGCTGGCGGCTCGGTACATAGACTTCCTCTACCAGGTGCTCCAGAGCGACGAGATGGACAGTAAGATGACGAGCTGCAGTTACGTGGCTCACGAGAGGCTCAGTTATGCCTTCTCCGTGTGGAGGATGGAGGGAGCGTGGTCCATGTCGGCCTCTCACTAGCCACCGCCCGGGCCGGGCCAGCCCAAGGGGTAGGTACACGTTTCTCTTCTCCTGGGAGATGCTCTGGGTGTGTTTCCTCGCTTTTGCCCTAGAGAGAGGTGGTGTGGAATGCTGGGGATGGTGGTGGGTTTGGGGTCACCGAGCTGGAGGGCACATCCAGTCCTTCCCGCTCCCCCCGCGCCGGCGGAAAGGAGAATAAATGGAGCTTCCAGGAAGGCCAAAATGAGGTGTGCCCCAAGTATTTTTGGGGTTTTTTTGGGGGGTGAGCATAATAATCAGCGTGGTTTTTGTTGTGTGGGAATGGGGGAGAGAGAGGGAGAGAGCTGAGAGTGGATGGTGAGGGACAGGGGGGGAACCATCACCGCGTGAGATTTGCCAGAAAGCGCCGCTTCGGAGAAGGGCTCGGGGAGGAGAAGGTGATGGCCACAACAGGCTGACAAGGGGATCTGAAACAGCTGCTGCCCTGCTCCCTGGGCCTCTGCACCCCAAAAAAGCCCCGTGGTGGCCACATCCCCTCCCAGCCGGGGGGCCAAGGGGGTCGGCAGGACCCCCGATGTGCTCGCCCCAGGTTGTGTTTCTCTTAAAAAGAAACGAGCAGCAGATGTCGGCTGCAGTCCCGGGCCCGTGCCCCTTCCCCCTCACGCAGCGAAAAGGCAAACAGAGGTAGGAGAAACTCTGCTGGATTTCTGGGGTTTGTCCAGTTTCCCTTCCCCAAAGTGCCGGTGAAGCAGCAGGCTGGCGCTGGGCGCAGTTTCTTATTTACTCTCCTCACTCAAACCCTTCCTCGCGGCTTTTCCATTAGCAGGAAACTACTTCCTCTTCAGTAATATTCAGGGAGGGAGGAATAAACAGTCAGAAAGGAGGGAGGGGGGGGGAACTAAAAAAAAGGCTTTTAATAACACCCTCATCTCCAGCTAATTAAGCAGAGCAGCTCTGCCTTGTGTCAGCAGGAGTTTGGGTCTGTCTGGGGCTGCCAACACGAAGCAGAGCCCACGGATCCATTTCCCCAAGCAAACACTCCGAAGGGAGATATTCCCCCTCACCCTCGTGATGCAAAAAGCACAATAATTCCATGGTGTGTGCAGAACCGAAGAGGGAAGTTTATCCCAGCCCACCGGCCGGGTTTGTTTAAAGAGGCAAACCCGGCTTTGTTTGGGCAGCAGTGAACGGCCCGTTTGCATAAATAAAATACAGAAACCAGGCGAAGGCTTGATGGGACTGCAGTGCCTCAGCTCAGGAAGCTCAAAAATGTGAGAGCAGGACTTGCTGGTGGTGTAAAACAGACCTGAAATCTTTCTAGTTGTAAATGTTTCGCTTGCGTCCCGAGCGAGTTTGGAATTTGCTGCAATGAAGGTGTCCATGTGCTCTTCTAGTGAGCCCCCAAAACATGAAAAATGTCTCAAAATGGGTTATTCTACCCTTTGCATGAGCTGCCTGTTGTTTAGATTTATTTGAATGGGTAACACTGGTGTTGTGGGGTTTTTGGCCATGGCTGGGATTCCTGTTTTTTGCACGCCTTGCCCTGATTTCAACTGCAAAAATCCGAAGCCGAGTGGGTTTTTTTCAAAAGATAAACCCTCCGTTTATAAAACAGAGAGCCTTTTCCCATGCTAATCTGGCTAAAATACTGCAGCAAACAGATTAAAAAAAAAAAAAAAAAACCAAAAAAAAACCCCCGGCTTCTTGTCAAAACCAGATGTAAAATGTCCCAAACACATATTTCTTCAGCAGTTTAGATTGGCTGAATAGGAAAGTGCTGGGCTGGAACAATGCATTGATTCTGTTGTTTCCCAAATGATGTGTTGCCATTAGCCAAGGATGGTTGGGGATCTGTTATCCAACACACAACCACTCCTAGCACACGGCACGGGGCAAAACCTGCATTTTAAAAACCGTATTTCAAACCCCACATTGATGAAATTATTATTAAATTGCTCTGACGAGGCAGATTTTATAGGTAGGTGCTCAGATTGTCCCTACCCCCCCAAAAAAATACTGTGAGGACAATCACAGGAGAAACCACACTGCAGAACCAAACCCCGGCAGGTTTTGGTTTGGCTTGGAATAAATGGGAATCCTTCTCCAAAACCCAACTTCCAAGGTGCTCCGAGGTGGCTCTGGCAGAGGAAGATGCCAAACTTTGCCCCCTTGCCCTGCTGCCTGTGTGTGCAGGAACACGCGTGTGGTTGGGCTGTTGAAAAGGTTGTTGACAAATGGCCTGGTGCGGTGCGGTGTCAAATTCTATCGTCCGTGGCAACAGAAATTACCGGCTGCCAGGGAGTGGAAAAAGCACAGCGAGCTCCTCGAGAAGCCCCCGAAAACGGGGGAGTTCAGCTGGGGTGTTTCATGGGTAAGAGGGGAGCAGCCTGCGCTGCCTCGATGGGCAATAAAAAACCCCCAAGGAATAGCAGTGTGGGTTTGGGATCTGCTCCTGCCTTTCCCAGGGAGTGGGAACCGCTAAGGTGGGGCTGCCGCCCTCCCTTTCCCCGAGGTTTTGGGGAGAGGAAAGCGAGGGAAGGTTTTCTCCTTGGAGGGACGCTCGTCCCCCTCCGGCTGCGAGCAAAGTAGAAGCCAGGGGAGCGGTTTGGTTGGAAAATCAGAGCCTTGGGAACTGGGAAAATGCCACCTGGCCCCTGCGAACGCCAGCAGGTCACTGCTGCTCGCTCCCCTGGCCACGAGAGCTTTTCCTGTTCTGCTCCACGGAATTCCAGACAACCGACTCCGGGAGTTTCAGGGGAAACAGGCGCAGCTTTGCACCTCTAGGACTGCCCTGGGATGTCTCAGCCGAGCCTTCCTCCCCCCCTAAATCTCCCCATCCTCATCCCGGCCGGCACCTGCACCGTTTCCCTTGCAGCCACCTCTCCCTTCTGCTTTCGAAATGTCTCTGAACCGAAAAGGATAAATCAGGGGGGGAAATAAAAGGCATTGCGTTTGCTGATATTCCTTCTAGTAGGGGGGAAAAAACAAGCCCGGGATGGCAGGACCAGCACGAAGCGTAAAGGACAGCACAGCCTCGAGCCCCGCACCAGTAAGACCAGTCTGCCCCTGCTTCCCTCTCACTGGGATGAGCCCTTCGCCTCCCCTGGGCTGGCGCTGCTAACTCCTTCCCCACCTTCCTCATGCTGGAGAAGCTTTAGAAAGGCGTGCGCTCGACCCACAGCCCTCATTCCATCGCCCCTTCAGCCTCGCAGGGCTGTTTCCAGTATGAAACACCAGCATCCTATTTCATTTTTCTCCTTAAAGAAGCAAACAGATGTTATCTCTGCTGGCCCTGGGAACAAAACCTGATTTTACAGTGCATGAGAGCAGCCCAGTGAACTGGGGGGGTGTAGCGACACTGGAACGAAGCCCTTTTTGTCCCAAAAGCCCCGTTTTTTTTATATACGCATCCTTCAAAAAATGTAAATAAGTTTCCTTGACAGGAAGGATTGTAAAAGTTTGGTATTTACATTAATAGCCTTGTAGCGGCGGGGAGGGGCGGGGGTTCCATCTCGGCGCGTTTAAAAAGGCCAGCAAAATGCATTTTGGATCCTCTGTTTACGTTCGTGTCTTTCCTTGGGAAAGGATAAATCTGTTAGCCAGCAGACACCGAACGCGCTGCAGTCAGCCAAAAACCGCTCAGGCTCAGGGAGCTTTGAAAAAGAGGGTGCGAGGGAAATGCTCCGGAGAGGGAGACATGCGAGGAGACAAATCTGCCAGGGGCTAGACGCGAATAAATGAATTAGCCATCAGAAAGGGCTGGAGACACGCATGGCGGAGGGGAAAATGCTGGACGGGGTCCGAAGGAGCGCTTAGAAAAGTGGTAAAAACATGTTATTACTTAATCTGCTGGAGGCAGAGCTGCGGTAAAAGTCCTATCGGGAGAGATGTGCGTTGAAGGGTCATTAAGGGAACAATCGAGGCAGACATTTCGGCTAAGTAGACCTAATTTGTCTCCAAATTAGTCATCCTCACACCGCTCAGCTCTGCAGAGCAGCGCTCATTCTCAAAGCATCCTCGTTAAAACAAAGGGAGAGACCGAAACGCTTCTGCCCTCGCATTCCTCCCTCCGGTGCTGTTTTTGGGGGGCATATTTCCTGCAGTCGTAGGTAGCAGTGATAAATGAGCCATGGAGATCACAGCGGGCTCTCAGGGAGCCGGGACAGATCCTGTAACCACCGCCGAGACCTCTTTTGGGGACATTTCATGTCACTTTTTTTCCCCCCGGCAATATAATTATTTTTATAGCCGCAGCCCTGAGAATCATTTCCATGTGCTTCAGCAGGGCTTTGAAATCCCCGAGCCCAAAACCTCCAGGATTTATGTCTTGCTGGAGAGCTCGCAGGAATGGTTTGACGAGGCCACGAACATGGAAAGGGACGGCACCGCAACCCCGAAACACCGAGCGAGCTGGAAATGCCGCCAGGGAGTTACAGCTGCTCGGGGAAAACAGATATTTCGGGGAGATTTTTTCAGCCCTCTTCCCAGGTTTTGAAGAAAATTGGGAAGGGAGAGGGAAAAAAAAATAATAAAATAAAATAAAATAAAAGCAGATTGCTCCTTGCAAGCTGCTGATGCCACCAGACACCTCGGTGGTTAGCTCGGGGAGTCACCACAACTCCTGATTTAATTCTTCAGGCAAATTTGGAAGCGAGGAAAGCCCAGAAACCTTCCAGCTGGCTATTAGCAGGCTCGAGCTAATTAATGATCAGTTCTCAAGAATTCAAACAGTAGCACTATTTGCCAGGGATTTATATTAATAATAATAATTAAAAAAACCTAACAAAAACAAAACCAAAACACCAAACCAACGCTTGGCATTAATTGGATTTGTAGCTGTGGAGGATGACCACTCAGCAACAACAACTAATCACACACAAAGAGCAAAATTAACTCAGCCAGCCCATAAATCAAGGCGAGGCAGCCCTTGCCCTCAGACCCATCCCTTTAACCACTTCCACACCAGCCCCAGCACCCTCATCCTTCTGCAAAACGTGGGAATCAGGGCTCCGGGAGAGCTCCGGGATGAGCTTCTCCTCCTGCCTCGGAGCGGGGATGGGAGGGGTAAAGCAGAGGATCCCTCTTGGAATTTTATTCGCGGTCTGCTCCTTGTGGAGCCCAAGGTTTGCAGTGTTCAGGAGTAGGGAGAGTTTTCCCCCTTCGGGAAGGGGGGAGAAAATAAATCAGCGTTGCTCTATGGCATCAAGGGGAGCAGCAGCAGGGATCTGCAGACAGGTTCCTTGCAGGAGGAGGGTGCAGACGGGACCGGGAGGTTTGGTTAGCGCTGCCACACAAACCTTAATTGAGCGACAGCAGCTCCTAAGCGCTGCTGGTAACAGAGGGCTCAGAGTGGCCATGGGAGCCCTGAAATCTCTGGGTTAGATCCCCGAGTTCTCCGGATTAGATCCCTGGTTTCCCCAGGTTGTTCTCCCGAGGTCTGAGCCTTTTGGGTGAAAAAAGAAGTTTTATCTAATACTCCAAAACGAGCACAGGAAAGGATTCTTCCTTCCCACACCAGTGCCCACCAGGGATCCACCTGGATCTAACCTCTCTTTGTTATAATTACGTGATTTGGGGTGTTTAATCCCTTTTTTATATATATATTTTTAAAGTGTTTCTAAAAGGGATGGGATTGAGGCACACCCGTTCTTCCCCAGGATCACGAAAGTGGTCAGACACCAAACCAGAAAACAATCCTGGCGCCCTGCACTCTGTGGAGAGCGACAGTCCCTCCTCTTCCTCCCATCTCCTCTCCACCTTTTAACCACAGCTTGGAAAACACAAAAAGGAGGAGGTGGGGGCGAGAGAAGAGACAGATGTCTACGGGTTCAGCTTGATGTATATTTTCTGGAAGAGGTCCAATAAGCCTGGCCTAGCTTTAATTGAATTCCTAACAAGAGAGTTTTGCCTCGTTAGCTGCCACCCCCAAGAAGCATTTCCTTGAGAGATATTAGAACTGCCACACTCATGCTTTAAAATGTATGAAGTGGGTTTTGGGTTGAGCTTAGCCACCAGAAATCCTCCATGCAGTCATTTATCTGTTTATGCCCTCGGTTTTAGCTGTTCAGGCCTTCCTTTAAAAAAAATCATATGTTTGTGCTTAAATGTAAATAAAACCCAATTGCTCTGCTGAAATGGGGGAATCGTGCCTGTGCTGAGCTTCCTATTGCAAAAAAAATTAGTTAATCCAGCTTGGAAAATTCACTTCAGGGTGGGATGGAGCCGGGGAGAGGCTTTCATCAGGGGCTGGGGGGTTCCCCAAGGCATCCACACCCGGTGTCCCCAAAACCAAGCTCCTCAACAAAATTAACCCTCCAGAGACACAGAAACGCACATTTGAGGCTGAGCATTTCTGGCGAATGTCATGCAGATCGCGGTGAAACTTCTCTGTGCCGTGTGGCTCCTCAGGCAGAGCTCCTGGCTGGGAGGGGAAAGCTCAGGGAGGGATAAAACTCAGGGGAGGAAGGCGAGCAGGGAGATGCTTCCCAGCAAACAACGTGGCCTTGGTAACTGAAGATAAACCACCTCGTTAAGGGCAGGGGAGGAGTTTATCGTTTAATCCATCTGCAAAAAAACCCACCCGGGGCCCATCGGGAGCCCTGGTGCCCTCTGTGGATTCTGTCTGCACCACGCTTGCCCTGCAGCACAAAAATCCCACCCTGAATACAGCCAGGACAGAGGTGCAGTGACATTTATTAATGACCTGTGAATCTGAGGAGTTCCGATGGGGGAAATAGGTTTTCAGTTTGTCCCAGCTGAGCACCTGCCTCCTGTCCTTGTCCTGGGGATGCCCAGCACCACCTCTGTGCCACAACCCCGCAGAATTCATCCCAAAATGGCTCTTTTTTTTGCCATTTCTGGTGGGTTTGAGGCTTTCTTCCCCCCAGACGCCCAGGTGAGCTCGCCCACCAGGCATCGGTGGGCTCCGGAGCGGGGAGTGGGTGGCAGGCATCGAGCCTGCATGGAAGCAGAGCATTTTCACCCATGGCAGTGCCTCTGGGAACACCAGGGCATCATCACCCCCTTGGAAACTTCCCAGTGAGAAGCCAGGGCATGAAAAGCACAGGATAAAACCAGGCCGGATGAGCTAACCCCGCTCTTTACAGAAGCACCCCGCACACGCCATCCCAACTTCTACCTTTGCACGTTAGATGAGACACAGCTTTCCCCCGTGTTTTAATTTATTTTCCTTGATAATTTTTGCTTTAATTATTTAATTATTTCAGTTATTAATTGCCGGGGGGAAGTTGCTGGGAGCGCCGAGCCCTTCTGGCCGCGGCGACGGCGAGCGCGGCGCTCCAGGCGCGGCCCCGCCATGCCCGGAGCTCCCTCCCAGCTCCGTGGGGGATTCCTGCAGGGAACAACCAGGAATTTTCCAAGGGAAGGAGCTGTTTGAGAGATTCCAGCATGAAATAATCTGCGCTGTAGCCGATGGAGGATGAAATGTTTGGTGGCGTTGGGAGGGAGAGCGGCGGAGCGAGCGCGTCCCGGCCGTGCCACGAGCTTGGGTTTGGGGACAGAAATGTTGGAATCAGCTTCTGAAATGTTTAAATCAGCTTGCACCTCAAGAGCAGGGGAGATCAGAGATCTCTTTCCAGCGATTCCCCCATAAAAATTATAAAATCAAACAGCCTAGTGATGGCTATTCCTCATTAAATCTCACGCGAAGGAGTAGCTCACCGCCGCTTTCCCTGCTCGCGCCGGGGAAATTAGCGCTGGAAAAACACCTCAAAAACTTTGTCACAGCAAAAATACAATTCCAGGCACCCCCAGGGCATTGCCATGTGCCCAGAGGGCTGAGGATACAGAACTGGCAGCTCAAAACACGCTGGTTTTCAATAAGACCGAGTTCAGCCAGAAGTTTTCCTCCTATTCCGCCGCTGTTTTGTAAACCAGGCAATACTTTCACTCTCAATGAGTGGGAAAAGGTAAATATTTTCCAGTTGTGGAGGGAAGCAGGCACGGCTTTGAAAATTGTAGCTGTTCCTTAGCTGCACACATTCGTAGAATCGTAAGAGGTTTTTTTTCAGGCGAATCATGTCAGATTCAGTTCATGGAATCAAATGATTTTTCAGGCTAATCATGTTAGACTAAATCAGTGGAATCATATGATTTTTCAGGCTAAAATGGCATAATCAATCCACAGAATCATATGATTTTTGAGGATAATCATGTCAGAATCAATCCACAGAATCTCAGGATTTTTCAGGCTAAAATGTCAGAATCAATCCACAGAATCTCACGGTTTTTCAGGCTAAAAGGTCATAATCAATCCACGGAATCACATGATTTTTGAGGATAATCATGTCAGAATCAATCCACGGAATCTCACGATATTTCAGGCTAAAATGTTATAATCAATCCACGGAATCATATGATTTTTCAGGCTAATCATGTCAGAATCAGAGAGAAAAACGCCTGGCCTTACATACAGCAGTATTTGCAAATCTATTCCCCCTTTTTCACCCCGGTTTATTGCTCTCCTCTATGTCATTACCGGCTCATTTTCTGCCGCAATTAGCGAGGTTTTCACGCCCGCCGCAGTGCCCGAGGTACGTTTACAAGTCCCGAGGACAACTCTTAGATCTGCCTGCCCCTCCAGAAAATAAACCTCCTGTTCCGAGCACGTCGGGAGCTATTTCCTAATGCCATCATTTCACCAGCTGTGAAATGTATTTTTGTTCCCCAGCGCTGCTTTCCCTTCATCTTTCCCTGCAGCGCTACTGCCCGGCCTCTCACACAGCCACGGCCACATTTGTGTCGTCTGAAGATCCAAAAACTCTTTCTGGAGAGGAAATCCATAGGCTCCCCCCGCTGCTCCCCCTTGAATTACTCATCCCCTGCACTGCTCAGGCTGCCTTGCTCCGGAGGAGCTCAGGCACATCCTTAAAGTTGCACCAGAGGCGAAAAGGTTCCAAAACCAGCGGGGTTTGGGCGACTTCTGAAAGGAGGAAGAGGAGGAGGTGAAGGTTTCCTGGAGCTCTCGCAGCAAGCTCAGGCCAGGAATGAATGCCTGAAGCTTTTCAGGGGCTCTGGCTGCTGGGACAATCGAGGACCTGGGTGTTGGAGCTGCTCCTCCGAGGTGCAGACAGGGGTGAGGAGGCACTCCCAGCCCTGCAGCCGGGGCACAGCCAGGGAAGGGGCTCAGGAGAGCTGCTGCCTGGGTGCTGAGCTTGCTCTTACCCCTTCTCCCTGGTGCCCGTGCCAGCTGGGAATGGCCGAGCCGGGAATGCCAAACCACCCCCGATGGCAGCTCCAGTGCCCCCAACCCCGGTGCCCCCAGCCCCTCAGGGCAGGAGAGGAGCCCTGGAATTTGGGCTCTCCCTGGCTGCCAGCATCCCAGGGATGCAGGGACAGCAGGCTTGACTCCAGCAGGTCCAGGAGGAGTTGGATGGGGCGGGGAGGCACAGGAGGCTGCTCCGTTTCCATTCTCTGAGGAAAGTAAGAATTTTTGTAAAAAAGCGAGCGAGGATTTGGCAGCGAGAGGAGGGTGGGGACGCCTGCCAAGGCCTGGACAGCTGTACCTTCTTCACTAGCAAGTTGTGTGATCAGCGAGGGCCGTGCTGAGAGCCAAGAGGAGTTACCAGAGCTGCCACATCGCATTTGGCTGATCCTCCCTCTGGGAGACACCTTAAAGAAACAAACCCACCCTGAGAGCTGTGCCAGAGGCAGCACAGCACAACCAGGGCTGGCCTGGCAGGTCTGGGGGGTTGTTGTGGTGTTTCCCCTCCACCTCCCCACGTTCAGATCCAAGAGCAGGAGACAGGGGAGGAGGAGACTCATGCAAGGCTGTTTTTCCACTTTCAGCAGGCTTGCTCACGTAGCACAGCCCTGCCTGCCCCTCCCATGCAGGGCCAGACCTTCCCCAGAGCTCCAAATAACCCAGGAAATTGTGCAAAGGCTGCGGCTGCTCCTGTCCTGCCCAGCTGCAGGGACACCCAGATCTGAGCTGCGGTGCCCCTGGGCACCAAACCCTAAAGATTTGTCCACTGGGGATGCCAAAAGAGCAGGAGGGTTGCAGCAGAAGGACCCTAAGCCCAGCCCTAACACTAACCCTAACCCTAGACCAAACCCTAAGCCAAATCTTAACACCCTAAGCTTAAAGTAAACCTAAATGTAAGCCTAAGCCTAAACATAACCCTACACCCAACCCTAAAATTAACCCCAATCCCAGCCCTAGAGTCCCAGCAGAAGGACCCTAACGCTAAGCCGAACCTGAACACTAATCCTAACCCCTTAAGTCTAAAACTAAGCCTAAACATAAATCTAAACATAAACTGCAGACTAACCCAAGCCCTGACCCTAGGGTCGCAGCAGAAGGACACTAACCCAAAACCTAAACCCAATCCTAATCCCATGGTCACAGCCGAAAAACCCTATCCCTAAACATAACCCTAACCCTAACCCCCTAAGCCTAAACCTAAGCCTAACCCTAACCCCAGGGATGCAGCAGAAGGAGGGAGGGAGGTGTGATGGGCTTGGAGGAGGTTTAGGAGCACGGATGTGGCTGTGGGAGCCTCCTCTCCTCTCCTCTCCTCTCCTCTCCTCTCCCTCCCGGCGTTATCCCAGCCCTGCCTGCCCCCCACCATCTCCAGGCGCTTCCCAGGCTCGAAGATTCCATTTTCAGCTCCTCACTGAAACAAGCTCCTGGCCCCGGGACCCTCCCTGCTCACAGCTTGCCACGTGTGTTCCCACTGCCCTCACCGAGCTCCTCTTCCTCGCCAGCATCTCCAGGAGGTCCTGCCCAGCCACCGTGCTGGCTAAGAGGTGCCCAGATGTTGCTGGCAGCTCTCCCTGATGCCTTTCCCTGGACTTAAAATTCAAACCAAAGCATGGTTGATGGGGAAAAGGGTTTTTTTACCTTGGGATTTATTGCAGGATCCTTGGGTGCAGCACTTGGTGCAGGTGTAATGCTCTGAAATGCATGCACACCTCACACTGAAATGCACACAATTATAGGCATTGCAAAATTAATGTATTTATAAAATATTCCCCAGGGAGAGGCTGGAGTGAAGCCCTCGTTGTGAGGAACCTTCCCCCTGGCTGGGCCTGGCTGAGGTTCCCAAATGTGTTCAGGAGAGGCCCTTGGTGTCTGGGGCTCCCAGGATGTTTGCTCTCCTGGTTTAACGGTGCCGTGGGGCTGAGCTGAGTTCTCAGCCTTGGGGAGGTACAAGTGTGGGGCTAAAAGCACTGAGAACACATCAAACTGTGTAAAAGGGTGTGTGAGAGGGGTGTGAAAGACAAAAAAATCATCCTGGCATCATCCCCACCCCGGCAGCCCCGGCAGCAGCAGATCCCCCCAGGCTGGGAGAGGGAGAAGGTGGAAAACCGCGGGAGCTGCTGAGTCAGCACTAGAGGGCAGGGCGAACCTCATGGAACGGAGAGCGAGGTGGGGCCGGGGGCTGCATCCAAAGGGAACAACACCTCCCGTGTGTCCAACGGGGAGCACAGGGAATAATCCGGGAGCAGCCAGGAGCTGCCTCGCTGCCCGAGAAAAGGAGGAGCCACATCTGGGGTCCCTCATCAGTGACCATCAGGAGAACAGGCTCCCAGGGTATTGGATTTAGGGTCAGAGAGTGGCAGCAGAGGTGCTCCCACCTTGCAGTCAGGGCAGCCTTTCTGATAGAAAATCTCTTTAAAAAAAAAAAAACCCAAAATCCCCATTTCTCAGCTGTGTTTTCCTGAGTATTAAACCTGCCCTGTCCTCGTCCTAAGGGGAGATTTTAAATGAAGCTCCTAACACAAGGAGCACAGGTCTGCCCTGTTCCTTTATTGACAGCCGCTTCGGTGAACAACCCAAATTTCAAAAGATGACTCCAAGAGGGTCAGGCAGTGCAGTCCTTTCGTGAGGGAAAACCCCACAGAGTTGGCAGGCATCGAGAGCAAGGCAATTTGTGGTCTAAACACAAGAAATAAAACCTCTCAGGCCTCCCAGGTCTGCCCGAATCCTGCAGGTCCAGCACCCCCCAGAGCTGCTGGTACCCACAGAAATCATCTGCCCTTCCCTGAGGGACAGAATTCCTTAAAAATTTAAAGATGGGGTGCATGGAGGCTGTGTCCATGGAGGTCCTGCAGAACCTAGACCCAGCTGAGAGCCCCAAAAACTGCACAGGAGAAGCTGGCAGGACCATCCTAAAGATCCTGGGGCAGGGGGAAGAGAGGGACAGACCCCAAAATCTGAGATCCAATGGAAGAGAGTCACTGGATGCTGCTGGGCAGAGGAAATGCAGGGGTTTGGTGGCAATTTGGGAGTGAAAACTTCTCAGGCCTGCTCTGCTGCCAAGGAGAAAGGGGAGTCTGCAAATATGCACTGGAAAAGGGAGTTTGAAGCACAGCAAATGGCAGAGGGGATGGCTGGAGGAAGGAATGTCCTAATTCCAGCTGGAATTCCAGCTCCCACCTGCTCTGCTCACCTCCAGCCTGTTTCCCACTGCTTTCCAGCAGGGACCAAAAGTGCCACAGGACGCTGGGGCCCTTTCCAGCTGATGGACACTTCCCACAGGAGCCTCTGGGGTGACTGAGAGGGTGACACCTCCTTTTGTGACCATTTTCTTGGGATGGCACCAGTGGGTTTTGCTCTCCTCGCACCCACAGCCCACCCTGGGCTCGTCTCCACCGTGCCCCAAGAGTGGCAGGGGCTTAACCCAGCCCAGCCCCACCTTGCCCTGCAAATTTTGCCTCAGTTTCCCCTCCAAAAAAAGCAGGTGTCAACACTTGCCCAGGCTGGGTTTGCATTCAGCCCTTTTGCATTGATTCCACAGCTTCTCATCGCAGAGATCTGAACTGCAGAGGAACAAAAAGGGAAGGAAAAAGGTTAAGCAGCTCTGTGAGTCACTCCAAAGCACGACCTACTGTTGATTTAGAAACCTACCTCGGCTGTAAATAGAGAATGAGCTTCTCCAAAGTGTTTAACCTCTTGCATCCTGGCCAGAAAAACTGATAAATGAGAGCAAAAACATCCCTCCCGAGCCACAGAAGCAGCAGAGCTGGAAAACCCTGCCAGGGGTCAGCACTGAGGATAGAGTGACCCAAAACAAGTGACCTAAGGAGGGAGGGGAAAAGTAAAACATAAAAAATAGGTATTAGTGGGGCAGATAATGAAGAGAGCAGGCTGTGCTGCTCTCTGGGATCTGCTCCAGGCAGGGAATAACTTCCTGAACAAGCAGAGAGAGGCTGTGCCACGAATAAAATCAAATACAGCTCACACCAAGGAGCAGGACTCTGCTTCCACAGGCACCCACCAGACTCATCATACCCATTATGATCCCAAACCATTTATCCACAGGCTGGGAGGCAAAGGACATCCAGTCTGGGTAACAGGGGAAGGGCTGGGAGAGGGATTGCAAACAGAATTAGCTTTGCTGCAGGTCTTGCTGTGCATCAGCACCAGGGAAGCTCTGGGGAGGGCAGGCTGTGCGTGGAAATGTCCTGATTCCAGCTTTGGGAAGGTCCTGATTCCAGCTTTGGAAAGCCCTGTGAATTTTGGAAGCTGAAGCATCCAACCCCCCCCTCGTCCCCCACCCCCCCAAATATCTTGTTGAATCATCTTTTGTCTTCAAAGCTGAGGGTGTAGCAGCGGAAGGAGAGCTTTCCCTGGGGTTTGAGGCACTGAGTGGGAGTTGAGAGAAAGGCCAGCATCTGCTGATCTCAGGGTACCACCAGGAGGATTCTGCACCAGGATCCCAGGGAGGTCACTTGGGCCGGAGCCATCCCGAGGCCTCCTGGCTGGAGCAGGATCCTGCCAAGGAGAGCAGGGTGGCCGAGGGGGCCTGGAGAGTCCCACCAAGCCCAGGGGTTAAAGGGAAAGCTGATGAGGCAGCACTTGCAGCACAGAGCAGGCTGGCCTTCGGTACCGAGGCGTGATTGGAGTGGGCTCGCACACCGCCGGAGCTCTCCCTGGGGATGGGGATGCTCTAAAGGAAAATCAAAAGAATAAAAAGTCACCGTTCAGGTCAGATGCAAAACTCAGGGCAGGGAAAGCTGCCTGAGTAGTGCTGATGGATAATTCAGGCCCAAATACCTCTCGGAGTAATTTTCCTCCCCATTCCAAGGCAATTTCCAGCCCTAATCGGACGTGAACCGAGACAGGATTCCAGAAAATGCATTTTGTTTTCAGCTCTTTTTTTTCACTAGTTTTGAACTCTCCAAAGATCATGTGTTCAAGCTTTTCCACCTAAAACGCAGAGGCTTGAAATTCGCCCTATTAAGAATACCACGTTAATTGATCAATTAAGACATTTTATGACCTGTTGGGGCCTTGTGAGGGAGGAGCCTTAATCAGTGAGATAAGTGATATTTTAGAGAGCTCCCAGGAGAGCTTACACAGGTCTGCAAGTTTTGTTTGTTTTTCCTTGCAAGTTTTCTTGATCCTATTGAGAATTCCAGCCTGAACTCATCTCCAACATGCTTTAGTCACTCTTTGGATCTCTGGGAAAAACCAAAACCCCTAACACAAAACGAGATAATGAAGAGAGCAACACAAGCAAGGACACAGCAGCACGGCCAGGTTTGGAATACACAGCTGCAAGTCCAGGGGAAGGCACAGGTGGGTTCAGAGCTGTCCCTGCATGTCCTGGGATGTCTCCATGGATGTGTGCCCTCCCTGGACTAGCTCCTTTCCCTGGGAAGGCAGCCCACAGGCATTCCCTTGCTCAGCCAACAGGATGCCTTGGCTGGACCTCATCATGGGGCCAGGCAGTGAGCCCCCAAAAATCAGTCCCCTCATCCCCAGCCCGTGCACCCAGGAGGATCCTTGCATCCAGGGAAAAGGGGAGCAGATCCCCTCAGAGCAGGGAAAATCACTAATTCCTGCCCCTGGCTTGCATAACCTAGCACTGGAGGGAACAAACTCAGGTCCTTTCACACTCCAGGACCTTTAAGATGCCTTCCAACCCAAACCCATCCATGATTAATGGAGGTGGAAATCACTTGGATGGTGCAACACCGGAGAATTCCAAGAGTCTCATCCCCTGGACTTAAGGCCATCCCAAAAGCAGGGGTGGAACAGCCAAGCGAGGAGATGGGAGCAAGAACGGGGATATCTCTGGAAGGAAAAGCAATGCCAGCAGCTCTCCCTAAGTCTCTGGAGCTGGCACAATCCCACCAGCCTCCTTATTCCAGCCCTACCTCGTTTGGGAGCAGCGTGCAAGCACTCGGAAGGGAAGGAAGAGAAGCATTTAACAAGTCTGAAATAATTTTTTACAAATTCATTAGCTATTATTTCAGCTGCGTGGCCTCCTGAAGGGACTTTTCTAGAGGGCCAGATTATGCAGTCAACTGCAAATATAAATAAGTATGGAAAGGGCAGGGATCACTCTGTTCAGCCAAACCGGGTGGGACGCCAGGTTGAGTTTCCTGTCGGGTGCATCCTTCCAGGAGGGGAGCGTGGCCCAGGATTTGCATTTCTCCTGCCAGCTCCAGGGAAAACCATGTGCCACAGGAAGCAGCCAGTCCCCCTGAAAAAAGGGCAGGCTTCATTTCACTCACTGATTCCTGCTTTTAGGGAGCCTTTGTTTGGAGTGTCTGCCTATCCATTCACACCCATACTGACCGAGGGGGGGAAGTGCTGTGCTAGAGGTGAGATGTGCAGTGCACATCCAGATACAGATCTTTCCCATCCCTGGAAGTGTCCCAGGACAGGCTGGATGGGGTTTGGAGCAGCCTGGGGTAGCAGAAAGTGTCTCTTGGAACAAGGTGAGCTTTAAGGTCCCTTCCAGCCCAAACTGCTCCATGGTTTTATGAGTCACATCTGTGCCTGTGTAAGAACGGCAACCAGAAATTCTGAGAGAAAACAAAAGTACTTTTAACAGGCAAAAAGAGCCCAGAGGAGCGAAAAGTTCTTAAATTAAGTCACCCCAGGCACCCTCCACACCCACAGTGTGTTTAATTAAATGCAGACCCATGGGTGACCTGTGTGCAGAAGCACGAGCACAATTCTCCAGACAGAGGCAGATCCAAGTCTCCCTCTTCTCACTCTGCCTTTAATCCTGAAAGCCTCCAAACCCTCATTTCAGCCACCCAGTGGAGCACCCTCGGTGCTCAGCCTCCCTCCCTCCTCATGGACACCACATGCAGATTTCACCTGGAGTACAGAACTTAAAGCAACATCTTGCACTGCAAATATAAACTGGTGCCTGCAATGGCTCCCTAGGAACAGAGAGCAGGCAGGAATCAGGGAATAAAGGAGGGATTGATTGGAAAGGCCTTCAGAGGCCACACCCTGCGGGTCTGGAGGCTCCTCTGCCCCAGTGGATCCCAGGATGGACCCCAGGTCAGGAGTTCTTCACCCTTTTATAGGTTTGGTCCATTTGCATATCAGCATCAATTCGCCAATTAAAACTTTAGCTAATTAAGGAGTTCCAGGGAACTTCAGAGTTACACTGGGCAGGGCAGGGTTGCAAAAATATCGAAGTTAAAACCTAAGGCACCAACACCGTGGGTAAAACTGAGTTGTGTAGAGGAGAAAAGCTCTTCAGCATCCACCAGAGGCTCCCTGGAAACATCCAAGGCCAGCTTGGATGGGGGGCTTGGAACAACCTGGTCTGATGGGAGGCGTCCCTGCCCACCCCGGGCCGCCTGTGAAACCCAGAGAGGAGCAGCACTGCCAAAAACCGGAGCGCGGAGCCTTTGTTTGGAGCAGATGCTGCGGGGAGCTCGTCCTGCTCCCCCCTCCCAGAGCGGGGATTGCATCAGAGCCGCGGTGACACAGGTTATTATCCCAGCGGGGACCTCGCAGGGGTCACTCTCCGAGGCTCAAACAAGTCCAGCTTTTGCAGCTGGCAAACCTAAACAAGACCAGCCAGCTGCTGCCGAGCTGAGTCAGCCCGAAAGCGTCCGCTTAACCCGTTCCTTTAATCACCCCAGCCCCAAGCCCTGACAAACTGCACACAGCGAGGCACACATCCTCCTTTTGCAGCACGGCGGGCCAGAAAACACCGTGCAAACCGATTTTCCAGGGCTTTTTTTTTTTCTTTTTTCCTTTTTTTTTCCCCCCCTAGGCTGCCGAGTGCGTGCTGCTCACAAATCATGTTCCTGGGAGCTGCTCTGAGTCAGCGGAGCATGTGCTCCATCGCAGCCCAGCCAGCAGGGCCAGCAGCACGCATCTGAATATTAAACATGTGATTAAATCCTCCGCTGGACCCCGACCTGTTCGCTCCTCGAGCGGAGAGATTCCATCTCCGCCCGCTCCTTCCTCCAATAATTCGATCCTGTCGGAGCGAGACTGCTTCGAAAAAAAAAATAAAATAAAATAAATAAACCCAAACCAGCAGCAAGGGAGTGATAACTTCGCTTTACCTCTGGCGAAGCCATAAAATCCAGGGGCGCGATGAAAAGGTGACACGGGAGCTCTGAAGGGGATAATTTATTGATAGGAAAGCAGCGGCGCGGAGAAGCGAGCGGAATAAAGCAGATTTTGGGAATCGTTTCGCCACTCGTCGCACGGAGAATTAAACCCCTGGGGGTGCTCGTCTGCGGCAGCGGAGCCTCTCGGAGAGGAGCGGAGGGTTGGGAAGCTCCCGGCGCTCTCCGGGCTGGAAGATAAAGAGGTCGAGAGGAAAATCTGGCTCCCCGTCCCCTTGCCGAGGTTAGCCTGACCCTCGGAGCAGCTTCAGGGGAGCCCTCAGAGCAGTGGGTGAGGAGCGATGCTGCTCCCGGGGAGCCTTGGAGAAATGATCCGAGGGTGCTCGGAGCGCGGGTGGGGAGAGGGAGGATGCGCTGGAGGAGGGCAGCATCCAAAGCCGCAGGAATAAAGAGAAAATATCGCCCCCGAGCAGCCCCGAGGAGGTTCGCAGCCACTCTGCTGTTGCCTGCAGAAAGCCCTGTCCCCTCAGGAGCCACCAGTGGCCCAACCACAGCCCAAACAACATCGTTCAAGAGGCTGGAAGCAAAGCAGACAAAGCCACGCCGAAGTGCAGCACATTCTGACAACACAACGACAAAAACCAGTCCTCTGCACGCCCCCAGACCCCTCCGGGCCACAGCAGCAGCCTCACCTGCTCCATGCAGAGCTGTGTCCAGGGCATCTCCAGAGCTGGAAGGGACCCACGAGGATCACCAAGCCCAAATCCTGGCCCTGCACGGGGCACCCCGAGGAGCTGGGCAGCCCCAGGAAGCCTCGGGAAGAGGCTGGAAAGGAGAGGAGGAGGAAGAGGGAAGGGGCTGAGTACCTTAAAAGGCTGAAATCTAGAGGGCTTGGTTTAAGAAGCCTGGCTTAAGGGTTTTAAACCCGGTTTAAACGGGATATTCTGGGATTCCAAGCACAAGGCGGGAAGGCAGCAGCTGAAAAGTTTAGGAAAACGACTGTGCTGTGGGGAACTCGCATTAAAGGCTGGGACAACCTCCAGGAGAGGTGCGGGACCCGCGGAGGCTTTTGCCAGGCTTGTGCCGTGCTGATGTAGCTGCCAGGCCAAGGAACGGCGAGAGAAAGAGCCCCGGGGCAGTAGGAGATGAGAAACGCAGAACAAGGCAGGCCTATCACACCCATTCAAATTCCAAGTGACTGTCACCGTTCCCAGGACGCCAAACCCAGCAGTCCTAATGCCTCACCCAGCCCCGCAAAATCCAGAGTGGCTCACTCGGTGCCAAGGTCTCCCGGCAGGATTGTTCGTCATATAAAAATACATATAAAAAACTCCCCGAGGGCGGCACCCTGTAACCCCGGGTGTTTTAAAGAGCTGAGCGATTCTTGCCATTAAAAAAAAAAAAAATTAAGATCAGAGGGGCTTTATGGACCGCAGCAGGGTTAAGCTGGTTTATTCCGGGTGAGAATTTGGCCCCTTGACTCCAAGCCGTGCTGATCGATCCCAGATGGAGACCTGGCGGGGTACAATCCCTTCCCAAAGCCCCGGCACTGAATCGCCTCCGTGGGACGAGGAACAGCACCTGCCGTGTGGGAAACGCCGAGGGCAGGGCCAGGGAATTGGGATGGAGGAATTCGGGGACCTCCAGGGTGTGCCTCGTAGCGGGGGGAAGATGCCAGAGCAGCATCCTTGCTCCTGCAAACGCCTGGGAATGGCACCCGGCATGGGAAGCCAAAAGCTGGGCACTGAGCAGGGAAGGAGATGGAGAACCTTCCCTGGCTTCTCCCCACCGAGGGCTTTGGGAGGTGCTCTGTGAGGATCCCTGAGAGTACAGACAGGATGAAATCCATCCACGCTTCCATGCCCCAGCAAACTCTGGCAGTTTTGAGGCAAAACCACGGCTCCGTTCCTGCTCCAAATGCCGAGGAAAAGTGTCTTTTTTGGGGCTCTTTTCTCAGCAATCACCTCCAAGGCTAATCCAGGACAGGCAAGGTTTTGCTTCCCAGAGCTGTAGGCACTGTTTTTGCAGGGAAAAACGAAAATCCTTTCACACGGACAGACGGAGAAACAGTGTCCCATGTGGATAAACATCAGAATAAATCAATTCCAAGGCGGGTGTTGATTTTTGGGTCTGAAAGGCAGAGTGGGTGGTGCCTACCTGTGCATCTGTTAAACATTCCCGGCTATAGGGTGCCAATGTCTCTCCCCTGAGGGACTCTGATTTTTCTTTCTTTCTTTCTTTTTTTTTTCTCCCCGTTGTTATTTTGTTTAAAAGGAGGCGCTTAAACCCTAGATGCTTTTAAAACAGGAGGGTTTTGTTGTTACTAATCCCACTGGCATCAATCCACGCAGCTGAGTCAGTCGTGATGGATGGTTGTCATCCTTTCCCTGATTTACTCCTAGGAGTAAATGTTACTACAGAGCCTCTGTGCTGCGCTGATGGAAAAAAAAACTGAGGAGGAGCAGCCAGACTAGCTCCCAAAATATTTAATCTATGCAAGGACAGGGAAAGTGGGGAAATGGGTAGGGAAAAGTCTCATCCACAGGGTAGGAAAATCCCCACAGGGATGCTGCCCACTCGTGAGGTTTGGGAACTGCAGCTGCAGCAGGAGAGCTGTGAGAGCAGGGGAGCTGCTGGCCCAGCAGGCCAGACCCCAAAGAGCTCCCTTGGAACGAGAAGAAAGCCACAGATGCATATGTTTATTTTTAGAGAAGGTGTTTTTCCTAGAATTTGTATTCCTTTGGCAGGAATGCCGAGGGGGGAGGAGGAAAGGTTTCCCTTTGGCCAATGATGTCTGCTCTCCCAAATCGGGGTGGAGGCAGGGAGGTGTTCTCACAGCCCCGTTGGGATCTCAGTTGTGTTTATCCCTGCAGAGGCACACAGGGACCAGGGACCATGTCCAGCTTGGGCCTAAATTAAACCCCCTGTGAGTTGTGTCCAGCAACTCCACCCTCCTTGATGCCTTAGGTTTTAACTTTTATACTTTTTCAACTCCTGCCCTGCCCAGTGTCACTCTGCAGTTCCCTGGAGCTCGTTCAGTGCTGTTCTCTCATGCTCACACACACACAACAAAGCCTCTCCAGCTCTCCAAGGACACCCAGACCCTCCTAGGCCCAACAAGAACTGCAAACCACAATCTTGGGGACAGGGGGGCAAGCTTGGGCAAATTCCATCCTTGCCTGGCTCCTGCTTGGGGAATTGATGCTGAGATCCAAGTGGGAAGAACTCGGGAGCTGTCCTTGTCCATGTTGGGATGCACTGAGGCAGGAGCCTCTGGAGCCCAGAGTGTACCTCTGAAGGCCTTTCCAACCAATCCCTCCTTGATTCCTTCATTCCTGCCTGCTCTCTGTAGGTATCCATTTAAGGCATCACTAAATAACTACAGTAGATTCATTAGTCATTGTTAATTACAATATACTGCTATTGGTTACTTACAGCACAAGTATTTAAGCATTGGGAAAAATACCAGGTGCAGATATGTTGCTGTTTTTCTCCTTCTCTTGTTTAGCTTTCTTGCTTCTGTTGATGCTACATTTACATTTACACACAACTTACATGTTGATACTACATTTTCATGGGTAAAAACTAATTGTTTTTCTTCCCCAGGGCTTTTCTCATGGCCTTTCTCCAGCCAGAGTGACAGGTCTGAGCCGTGGTTTTACAAAGGCAGCAAGGCTTTCATTTTGTAAGGTTTTACCTACATGCAGTATTTTCCCTGGTCTCAAAATTCAAACCAAAACACAGTTTTTTGGGAAAAGGGGTTTTTACCTCGGGATTTACTTCAGGATCCTTGGGTGCAGCACTTGCTCCAGCTGGAATGCCCTGAAATCCACACAATTATAAGCTTTTCAGAAGGGTCCTAGTGGGGCTCAGGAATGAACCTCTGCCAGGAATATGTTTGGGAAGCCTTTCCCAGCTCTGAGAGATGCACAGAACTGTGGCTCTGCCTTCATCTGGGAGCCCTCCAGAGCAGATGTGTGATAAGGGCTGCGGGCAGCAAAGGCAGAGCCCAGCCTGAGACAGGGAGGATCTGCTTTCAGTCTGTCCCCACCCCCAGCATTAGATGTGATTTTGGCCCCCTCTCCACCCCCCCCTTCAATTATCCAAATTCCTTTCTGTGCTGCTTCCTCCCCTCTGAAGCCTTGGCAGCCTGGCCCTGGTGCCTTTTTCCAGGGCTCCCTCCTTTCCTGGGGCTCCCTGCCAGGGCTGGGGGGACCAGCAGGAAACAACCACGGGGGTGGAAATTCATGCCCCAACCCCATTTTTAACCTTTTTTGGTGGGAAACAGCCCAAAAACCAAGGGATTCCTGCTGAGTTTAGCTTTTCCTGGTGGGAAGCACCCCAAAAAATCAAGGGATTCCTCCTGAATTTAGCCTTTCCTGGTGGGAAACACCCAAAAAATCAAGGAATTCCTGCTGAGTTTAGCTTTTCCTGGTGGGAAACACCCAAAAAATCAAGGGATTCCTCCTGAATTTAGCTTTTCATGGTGGGAAACACCCAAAAAAATCAAGGGATTCCTGCTGAGTTTAACCTTTCCTGGTGGGAAACACCCCAAAAAATCAAGGGATTCCTCCTGAATTTAGCTTTTCATGGTGGGAAACACCCCAAAAATCAAGGGATTCCTCCTGAATTTAGCTTTTCCTAGTGGGAAACACCCAAAAAAATCAGGGATTTCTGCTGAATTTAGCTTTTCCTGGTGGGAAACACCCCAAAAAACCAAGGGATTCCTGCTGAATTTAGCTTTTCATGGTGGGAAACAGCCCAAAAAATCAAGGAATTCTGCTGTTTTAAGGTGTATTTTTTTTTGCACCATCCAAATCATGAGAAGGTTTTACCTGTCAGCAAGGACGGGCTTAAATTTAAACAGGTTGATGTTTAAACTGGACCAGCTTAAATTTAAATGAAAAAACTATTAAAAAATAGTGGTTTATAATTCCGAGATGATAAAATGGGATTTTTCCATGCAGAATTTGGGGCGTGGAGGGATGGGAATCAACCTTTCCAAGGGCTCCTGGTGGTCCTCGTTCACCTGTGGGATGGGGAAAAATCCCTTAAATTAAACAAGTTTAATTAAACAATTTTAATTGTTAATTCAATTAAACAAGTTTAATTTAAATGAATAAACTTAAATCCACATGGTGCTTAAATTTAAATGAATAAACTTAAATCGACATGGTGCTTAAATTTAAATTAAATTAAATTGAAATTAATTTTGAGCAATCTGAAATTAAGCAAGTCTTGCTTAAGCAAGCCTGGGAGCTGAGAATTTTAAATTCTCTGTGCTGAAGGGCACTGATCCACAAGAAAACACTGCATTGGATTTGAGGGCTTGGGATAGGCTTCCAAAATTGAGTGATATTAAACATTTAANTAAAAATAAAAATAATTTAGGTGTCAACTCATTATTGGAGAAATTGTCCTGGATAAAATCTTTGCAGAGCTGGAGAAATGCCATGATAGCTTTGTTCCACCTTGTTAGCAGAGCCCACAGCTCCTAAGGCTGTAAGAGAGATAAAAACTGAGTCAGAACAAGAAAAAACTGTGGGTCCTGTGTCCCAGAGGGTAAGAGGTTGGAAAAGAAGCCCAGAGAAGAGCAGGGCACAGCAAAACCCTGTGACCATCCTCCAGCCCCTTCTGCCCGCTGGAAAAAATAATAATAATTTTAAAAAAATTGCTCCGTGGTATCTTCCTCCTCCCTGGATTTAGTTTTCCTTTCCTGGAGAAGGAATTTTTCCTGTCCTCTGTCAGACGTGGGCATCCCCAAAGCACCGGGAGAGGTGGAGCTTCCCCAAGCAGCCCCGGGCAGGCTGACAAGTCCCTGCAGAATGTGGTTGTAATTAGATAATTAATAACTCTGTGGAGGGAAAGGAAAGGAAATCAGCTAAATGGGAGCTTTCCTCGGCGGGGAGGAAATAATTATATCTGCTTTGCTTTTTTTTTGATATCCGAGCTGTGCTGAAGGCAGGGACAGCACCTGGCCCTGCCCCGAGCGGGGTGGGGGATCCTGGGGGGGTTTGCAGTCTGTCCCACAAGGTTTTCCTTGTTCCTGGAGGTGTTTGGGGCCAGCTCGGAGCCACCTGGGGAGGGATGGGGTGAGCTTTAAGGTCCTTTCCAACCCAAAGCACTCAGGGATTCAGAGATGTTCCCAGATGTTCCTGAAGGCAGGGACAGCACCTCGCCCTGCCCCGAGCGGGGTGGGGGATCCTGGGGGGGTTTGCAGTCTGTCCCACAAGGTTTTCCTTGTTCCTGGAGGTGTTCAGGGCCAGCTCGGAGCCACCTGGGCTAGTAGGAGGTGTCCGACTAGCCCAGGGGGAGGGATGGGATGAGCTTTAAGGTCCTTTCCAACCCAAAGCACTCAGAGATGTTTCCAGGGTTTCCAGAGTTTCCAGGGATGTGTTGCTCCTGCCTAGGGATTTAAACTCCAGTGCAAGCCAGGCTGTGGCTTTACCAGACTCTGAATTTAGGTTTTCTATCCAAAAGTCCAGGGAGTTGTGCTTCCACTCGCTCCTGGCACGCTGGGTCTTGCCCCGTGCCTGGATTAACTCCCCACAGAGGGGGAGGAGGATTCAGCACAGGGTTACAAACCCCAGCCTGGATTTGTAGGAAAAGCCCTTCCCACACAGCCCAGCCCGGAGAGATGTCCTGCATTCGCTGTATTTATTTTTCTCCTCTTTTTCTTTTTCTTCTTTATTTTTTTTTTTTTAACTCCTCTCCAGACTGCCCAGCGTCTGCGAACCGAAGTGGAATTGGGATCTATCCAAGTTCGTAGCTCCTGAAACCTTTAAAACCTCAAGGTCCAAAGAGCCCTGCTGCCCTCCCGAGCTCCGGCAGAGCCTCGGCAGCCCCAGCAGGGAGCGGCACCGACCGGGAGGGGCTGGGAGCCTGCAGCATCCTCCCCCAAAAAAAACCCCACTGCCCAAAGAGACAAGGAGAAGCAACATCTTCCTGCCTGTTCGTCGTCGCTGGGATTTTTTGTGTCTGTCTTGTCTGTCTGAGTTTGGTGTTTTCTTGATGGCTAATTTTTTTTTTTTTTTTTTTTTTTTTTTTTTTTTTAAAAAAACCCCAACACCTCAATTCAGGAACACATTTATGAAGCATCTTTGGGTTCGAGTTTTACTTTCCCTTAACTGTATTCTTCTTATTTTTCTTATTCTTCTTTTTTTTTTTTTTAATCCCCAAACCCCTATTTCTTGTACAGTCATGGCAAAAACTGGACCAAGGCTCTCGGAAAAACAAAAAAAAATAGGAAAAGAAGGAAAAAAAAAAAAAAATTCCCACCATGCCCCCAGCTCCCTGCATGATTTGTTTCCAGTGCAGCCTGGATTACAGACTTGCCCTCCACACTCTGCCACCTCTCCCTTTATTGCTCCACCTTATTGCTCCTTCCCCCCTTTTTTTTTTTTTATTATTATTTTTATTTTTTTTTTAATTTTGGTTTTTGTCCGGTTTTCATTCTCTGTTCCAGTGTATATGTGGCTTATTTGTTTTATTTATTGAGATATTTTTAAGGAGCTGAGAGACTGCAATGTGGCTGTGTATACTGCTTCTCTTGCCAATAAAAATAAAGATGTCATGCAGCTACCGGGGGCTTCGAGCTTTGTGTCCTTGACTGCACAGCCCCCAGCAGAGGCTGAGACTCTTCCTTGCACCTCCCACAATGTTTGGGCACTCAGAATTTTGGCTAAAAAACTCTTTCCCAGGGAGTGGGAAGTAAAAAACCTCCCCCCAAACCTGTCGGTGTTGGTTTTTTTCCCTGACAGTTCCCGGCTTAGTTTTCTTGCTTCCCATGTCCTGAAAAGATGAAATGAGGCTTATCTCTGCTTTTTTTCAAGGTTGTTTATTTTGCTCTTATCAAAAAGCTTGGAGGCACAGGCAGAGTTGTGACCTCCAGGAACACAAGTGCAGAAAGAGCAATGGCAGCTCCCAGCAGCAACTTTTATATCTAATATTGACCAATTAAGAAATTCTACATACTTTGTTTTGTTCCCAAAACCAGCAAACTCTCATTTTATTGGTATATCTTTTCTATACTAACTTTTTTCCACCAACCAACACACCACAGGAACTGGGGTCAGAGAGGAAAGGAAGAGAAGAGAAGAGAAGAGAAGAGAAGAGAAGAGAAGAGAAGAGAAGAGAAGAGAAGAGAAGAGAAGAGAAGAGAAGAGAAGAGAAGAGAAGAGAAGAAGAAAGAAGAAGAAAGAAGAAGAAAGAAGAAGAGAACAGCACCCAAAAAATCTCCATCTTGTCTCTATATAATACACAGAGCAAGATCCTGAAACTACAGCTAAACTCTCTGTGGTTCACTAAACAAAAATCTTTTCACCTCTCTGGTGCATTCAGGCTCTCCCAAAAGTGAAGGGAATTTCTCCCACCAGCTTAGGTTGCAGGTTAAGCTATTTTTGAGGAGCTCTGGGGAATAAAGAAATTCCCAGAGGAGCAGGAGAAGCTTCCAGGCTTCCCTGGACTCCAACACAAACCCCCCAGAACAAACTCCATGCTGTCGTGTCCAGGGCCATTAAAAAACAAACCAAGTCATTCCATCCACACCAGCTTGGGGGGAAAAACATTTTAAGATGCCAGATCAGGACCCTCCCTCCTCGTGGGCAGCAGAGATGCATTCATTCCCCTGCAGGTTTCTGAGCCCCCATGTCAAGTGTTTATTTTAAAACAACAAAAATAAAAATCCAGCACCTCCATTAGAGGCTCTCACTTGAGAGTCAGTGACATCTCAGTCTCTCAGGGCCAAAGCCACCATTTAAGAAGGTGAGCTGAAGAGCTGTCAGGCCATGCAGCACAAGGAATGTGAATCCCAAGGAATTTCTGCCTCAGGCACTGCCATTCTGGGAGTCTCTGACTGTGGTGCTGACTCTTGGTGGATCACAGAGAGATCACAGCAGGAAACAGCAGTTCCTTTTTTTAAACTTGTCTTCAATTGTAATAGTTAACTAAAAGGAGCTTCCTAGGAAGTTTTTCCTTCCCAGGAAAAATCCTTGACAAGGAATGTCAACATGAAAAAAAAAATATGTTTTGCTCAGGTGCTTCCCTTGAGCAATGAGAGAGTTTTGTGTTTGTCTGTTTTCATACTTTCTGTGCCTGTGCTGGAGAGACAGACACAGGCAGACAGAGAGAGAACCTCCAGCTGAAAGGCTGGAGAGAGAAAAGCTTGATCCTTCTTCTTGATCATATTTTAATAATAAAGCCTTCTTTTATTATTAAATCTGGGAACATAAAGATGAGTTTTTCCAGAATCCAAACCCAGAATTTTATATATATATTTTTTTTTTTNTAAAACTGCAACCCAAAATTTTGAATGTAAAGTTTTTTTTTTTTTTTTTTTTGAGGGAGGCTGTGGCTCTGCTCTGCTGCTCCATGAGGTGCTCAGGACTTGGGGGACAGCACTAATAGGTTGGATTTCCCCAAGGGTCTGTGCCATGTTCCTTCCCCACTGCTGCAGAGGCTCAGGGCTGCTCCCCCCACGCTCCAAGATCGTGGATTTGGAGGTCTATCACCACAGATCAAAGCATTTGACCTCTCCCTGCAACCCCTAACAAAAAAATCAGTGCTCACCTCTGGAACCTCTCCCTGGGGGTCAGCCCAGGCTCCTGTGGGTGGGTGGAGAGGTAAATTCGGAGCCTGGATTAGAACACAACCTTTGTTTTCAGGCAGAAAAGGAAGTGAGTGTTCCAGAGGTCAGGATCCATGCTTGGAGTCCATCAGGTGTGAGCCAGGGCTGAAACACAGACCCCAAACTGCAGCTCTGTGTCCTCGTGGGCAGCTCGTGGGTGCATTTATATTTTATTTTTCCATGCATAGGAGTCTTTTTCCATGGTTTTATCACCCCTGATTCCCAAGGTGATTGGATTTGTCCTTCCCCAATCCCACCACAGCACCCAGTGAGAGATTAAGGGGCTTGTGCAGAAGAGGTTGAAAGCAAGAAATCCCTAAAAGCAGCAGGATCAGATGGGTCCCAAAAATGGAATTTCTCCTCCGTGGCAGCACTCACACACATGTGGAGCCTGGCTCAGTATTGGTCCTGGATTGTTTGGTCTCTGTGCACATGAAATGCTAGGAAAAAAAAAAACAAACCAAACCAAAAATCCAGCACAAACTATTCCAACAAACCACCAAGTGAAATGTTCTCTGGAAAGAAGCCAAGCACTGAGGTGAGGATGTAAAAAGCACTGATTTGGGTTGGTTTGGTTTTTTTTTATAATAATTCTTTGCTCAACCCCAGCTCAGCTCAGCACCTCCAACCCCTCCACCTTCAAAAGGGGAGTAAAAGGCTTTGTTGCATTTTCAGCCAAAGCCCACATGGAAAAATAATAATTATTAAAAAATAAAACCAAAAAACCCAAACAAATCCAACCCCCAAGTGCCAGCCCTTGGGATCTGTGTCCTCCCTGGCTGCCCCCAAGCCCACCCCATTCTCACACAGCGAGGAGGGATGGGGAAAGGGAGGATTTTTCCCCCTGTAAACTTGGGAAGTGCTGCTTTGACCAGGACCACCCAGGCACCGTTCCTGGGGTGGCAAACTCAGCCTCCCCTGGCAGGAGGACAGCGAGGAGAGGTCGGTGTCACCTCAGCACGGAGATCTTGGCCAGGGAAAGCTGCATCCCACACAAACCTGGGGGAGGAGGGAGCCAGGGGAGGACCCAGGAGCAGCTGCATGGGCAGGACGAGGATAAATCCTCTGTTTCCTGCTCTTGTGGAGCTCAGTGACAAAGGGACCTGGAGCAGGGGCGAGGCAGAGAGATAACAACTGAAAGTGATGCCTTTCCCTGGACTTAAAATTCCAACCAAAACGTGGTTTGTGGGGAAAAGGAGTTTGTACCTCGGGGTTTATTGCAGGATCCTTGGGTGCAGCACTTGGTGCAGGTGGGATGCTCCAAAAAATGCATGCACACCTCACACTGAAATGCACACAATTATAGGCCTTGCAAAATTAACATATTTATCACAGATCCCCCAGTGAGAGGCTGGAGTGAAGCCCTCGTTGTGAGGAACCTTCCCCCTGGCTGGGCCTGGCTGAGGTTCCCAAATGTGTTCTGGAGAGGCCCTTGGTGTCTGGGGCTCCCAGGATGTTTGCTCTCCTGGTTTAACGGTGCCGTGGGGCTGAGCTGAGTTCTCAGCCTTGGGGAGGTACAAGTGTGGGGCTAAAAGCACTGAGAATGCATCAAACTATAAAAGGGTATAAAAGAAAAAGCAAAAATTCATCCTGGCATCAGGAGCAGAGGTGATGTGGAAGGAGAACCTGCTCGGATGTGGCACTCAGGGACAGGGGTTGGTGCTGGCCTTGGCAGCGCTGGGGCAATGGTTGGACTCTGATCTTGGAGAGCTTCTCCAGCCTGAAGGATGCTGTGGTGCTTCAGGCAGACAAAAGCTCTCCCAGCAGCAGATGGATGGTGGGGAAGGGATGGAAGGCAGAAGGAGAGGTCAGTCCCAGCAGGAGACACAGCCCATCCTCTATCGCTCGGACACAGTCTCTCTCCGCTTTAAAAATCTCCCATTTATGTCTCCTCTTTGAACCTTTCTCCCTCCTCCAGCACCAAAGCTGCTGCCCTAAAGCCCAGGAAGAAGCAAACACCACAGACTGAAGCCCTGGCACAGGGTGCCCAGAGCAGCTGTGGCTGGAATCCCTGGCAGTGCCCACGGCCAGGCTGGATTTTGGGTTTGGAGCAGCCTGGGAGAGTGGAAGGTGTCCCTGCCTAGGGCAGGGATGATCTTCAACCACCCTTCCAACCCAAACCCCTCCATGCTTCAGTGATCCCATCACTGCCAGCATTTTGCCCGTGTTTCAAGGGAATAATTCCAGGTTTTCCAGCTGCACCCTGGTGCCTGGCGTGGTCTCGGTGCCATTCCCCTCTCCTTTGTAGTCTCAGGATTTCTTTGGAGCATGGTAAAGTGCACTCAGCCCTTTTATGATTTCCTGTCCTGTTTCGGAGCCCTGCACTGAAAGACTTTAGTTGCCTCCTAAATCTTTTCCCAGAGCCCTCCTGTCACTTTAAATATGGGCCAGCGTTTTGTTAGCTTCAAGACTTTGAAACAATATCAAAGTCAACCTCAAAGGAAAATAACTGCAGTAAAGGGGAACGTTGGGGCTTAATTCATATTTAAATAAAGATCCTTCGCTTGGGCTTGGGTTACTGTGTAAAATAACTGGGAGCAAATGGAGCTTTTAAAGGCCTTGCTCCCCCCCAGGGGTCGATTTTTAAATGATCAGGCAGCCCTACCAGGCCCAGGAATGAAATTGCCTTCCCAGGAAAAACTCCCTGCCACTGGGAAGAAAAATCCTTGAAGCTCTCCAGAGCCAAGATGGACATTTTTTGTTCCTTCCCCCACCCCTTCCTGGGCAATGCCTGTGAATGGTGGGGAGGAGGAGGACAGGATCCTCCTCAAAGCCTTTGGAGAAGGAGAACACGGAGCTCAGCATTGATTTGAGTGTCAAAACAGGGATTTTTCTCACGGTTTCTTTCCATTTTCTGGGGCTAACCACACAGAGGAACAGGAGGCATTGCCCTTTGCCCTCCCAAAATGCAGGTTTTCAGGAGAGGAAGGAGGAACTAAGGGCTGGTTTCCAACAGTCCTTGGCACCTGGCAGGGATTTGTCCCAGGGTCAGAATTCCAAGTCAATGCCCAGCACAGATACCTCTGCAAGGGCAGCCAAGCACTCAGCCCTGCTGGACTTTATCCAGGGATCTCCTCCCAAATTCTCCCCTGAGCTCCACATCCTGCTGCAGCACAGAGCAGGAGCAGTGATGGATTCAGCCTTCCCCTGATGCCAGGATGGTTTTTTGCCTTTTTTCACACCCCTCTCACACCCTTTTATACAGTTTGATGTATTCTCAGTGCTTTTAGCCCCACACTTGTACCTCCCCAAGGCTGAGAACTCAGCTCAGCCCCACGGCACCGTTAAACCAGGAGAGCAAACATCCTGGGAGCCCCAGACACCAAGGGCCTCTCCAGAACACATTTGGGAACCTCAGCCAGGCCCAGCCAGGGGGAAGGTTCCTCACAACGAGGGCTTCACTCCAGCCTCTCACTGGGGGACTTTGATAAATATGTTAATTTTGCAAAGCTATAATTGTATGTATTTCAGTGTGACTCAATGCATTTTTGGTGCATTCCACCTGCACCAAGTGCTGCACCCAAGGATCCTGAAATAAACCCCGAGGTAAAAACCCCTTTTCCCCATAAACTGTGTGTTGGTTTTAAATTTAAAACCAGGGGAAAGCAACACCGCGCTCCCCTCTCCTCGGTTCCCGATTTCCAGCCCCAGGAACGGAGGGAGGGAGGGAGGGACAGCTTTTGCTAACTCCAGCAGCTCCAGATCCGCCAAAAACCCCGAACAAAGGCTGTGAGGGAGGAAAAAAAAAAAAATCCTTTCTGCAGGAAGCATTTGCTGAAACACGATTCGCTTCCCGAAGATAAGTCGCCTTTTCCCCCCGGCCAACACTCCCAGCAGGGCTCTCCTCCCTCATCCCTGCGGTGATGGAGGATGGAGATCATCCCCTGGGTGATGGATCCAGCCCGGGCGTGCGCTCCCGGCTCAGGGCTGGGGCTCCAGCATTGGATTTGCCCCCATGCAAAGGAGGTTTGAGGCTTGGGGACGTGCGTGGCTGGCTCTGGTGTCCCTCATTGTCCCCAGAGGGTTGTCCCCCGCTCCGCAGTGGGAGCTGTCCCCGTTCCCAGCTCCCAGCGTCATTGTTTTGCAGGCGGGTGTGACATCCCTGCCTGGTGGCCGCGGGGTTGTCACCAGCTCCCGGAGACAATGAGCTCCGCGGGTCATTCGCAGTTCATCACGTCTTAGTTCGGGGAAAAAAAAACCCCCAAAAACAACATTCCCGCTTCGCACAGGGATGGGAGATCCATAATGGAATTTCCTTGCTCAAGAGGGGCCCTGCCAGCCCGTGGCTCCCAAATTAGTGATGGAGCTGGCTGGGGCATGAACTTATTCCCATGAGCTGTTGCCTGGGTCACCCTCCCTGCAGGCATCGTCATCCTCATCCTCATCATCATCATCATTACCCCATCAGCGACATCCAAGCTTCTTGTTGCAACCTGTTTGCTTGCAAACCCTTCAGGAGTGCCCTGTTAGTGAGAAGATGTTCTGTGTAACTCAGAGCTGCTCTTTCCTGCTAGAAACTCGTGCACAGCTCAGGTGGGAAGAAATCTCAAAGCCTTATCATTGTTTTACAGATCCTCAAATCCCTTGTGGAACTTTTCCTGCAG
This sequence comes from Erpornis zantholeuca, assembly GCA_013400515.1. NCBI lineage: Eukaryota > Metazoa > Chordata > Aves > Passeriformes > Timaliidae > Erpornis > Erpornis zantholeuca. The sequence goes on along the minus strand of VZTN01035271.1, from coordinate 194,032 downwards.
CGGCTCTTGGTGCTCTGCCCTCCTCTTTCCAGGGGAGTTTTCCAGAGCTCAGCTGGAGTGGGAAAAGAATTTGGTGATTTAGACAACCCCAGAGCAGGTTAAGAGATTTGGGTGCCGGTGGCTGATTTCTGAGCTGTGAGATTCATGTCCAAATTCAGGTTGGACAGGGGGAGGTGTCCCTGCCCATGGCAGGGGGGGGATGGGATGGGCTTTGAGGTCGCAAACCCAAACCCAAACCCAAACCCAAACCATTCTGTGATCTTCCCACATCCACCTGGCCAGGGTTGCTTTGGCTCTGCCTTCCCAGCCCTCTTGGATTGCTGCCAAGGAACATTTCCCCCCACACTGGGCTCATCCCCACCTCCCCATCCCAGCTCAGTGCCTGCGGGCTGGTGCCATCGTGTGGATAGAGCTGCAGTGAAGAGGAGGAGGAGGAGGAGGAGGAGGAGAGGTGGGAGGCAGAACGCTGGGAAAAAGGACGAATTTGGCATTGTCCAAGTCAGGGTCTAAGCCAGGCTCACCTCCAGCGGGTGAATAAACCAAACAGCCCAAGGATGCCCCACTCCTACCCTGCAGCATCTCCTGGGGCCACAGCAGGTCCCCAGAGGGAGTTTGCCCTAAGGAAAGCAGCAGTGGTTGGGGTTTAGATCCCTGCCAAAGGCTCAGAAGCTGAAAGCACTGTGCCTTACCCTGCTTTCCCTCTGGAAGCAGGGCTGGAGCACACCCTGTGCGTGTCTCATCCCCTCCAGGAGCTCCAGGGCTGTCTGCTCCACCAACACAAACAGAGTCTTGAACCTGGAGGAGAACCAGGCTGCGGATTTTGGCTGCTGGCCGAGGGTGGGTTCTCCACTCCGGGCTTGCATCCTGTCCTGGAAGTCACAGAGTCCCCAGGCTCCAACTCTCTTGCAAAACCGAGGAGCAATCCCAGCCCAGGACAAAAATAAAGAGTCCACGGGGCCCTGCTGCCCTGGGGTCAGCCATGGATGTGCAATCAAGTTCCCTGGTGCCGTTTCTCCGCTGCCTTTCACAGCCTGGAGCTGAGCTGGGAGCCAAAGGACCAGCAGGAGCCTGGGGTTTCCTTGGGACAGGCAAAATCCCAAGGCTGGGATGTTCCCATTATCCCACAGAGAGGAGAACTCTGGTGGGCTCCTTCCCCAACCCCCTGGGCTGTGATGGAGAGCATCCCACCCCAACTCCCTGGGACACGGGGATGGAGGGATGAGCTTGGTCCCAGAGATGCCTGGAATGGCTCCCTGGAAACACAGAGCAGACAGGAATAAAGGAATCAAGGAGGGATTGATTGGAAAGGCCTTCAGAGGTACACTCTGGGCTCCAGAGGCTCCAGGGTTGGTGTCAGGGTGGGTGACGAGGACTTCCACGGAGATAGAGAGAGAGAGAGAGAAGGAGAAGAGGCTGCTTTGCTTTTAAGTTGTTTTATTTCATCTGAAGGCGAAGTCCGAGGGCAAAAAGTCTGAGCAGAAGCAGCAAAGCAGCCTTAGCAGCACAAGGTCCACAGCAGGGATATTCCCATTCCATTCTAAATTCTAACCCACCAGGAATGTTCCCACCAGGAATAATTCATTATATTAATGAATATAATGAATGCATTATATTCATTAATGAACCAACCAATGCAGAACACGACTCCACCTCCAAACCTATCACGACTCAATACCAATTTACAAAAACAGTCATAACTCTCACACAAATCCTGCATAGGATTTACACTTATGATCTCTATCTGCTCTTTTGTTTAGGTACACAACCTGTTTAAAAAGTGCCAGAAATGTAACAGTGTTTATATTTTGTCTAGGCACACACTTGTGGCTGAGCACACATTCCAGGCCTGTTCTTTGCCCAAATTGCTGCCAAAAATCATCTTCCTCTTCCATTCTGCCCTCAGCTTTGCAGGTGAAATTTGGCTGGCAGATGTGCCAGATGTGTGTGGCCTTTGGGAAGATGTGGAAAGCCCAGGGAGGTAAGGGTGGGTGATGCTTTTTTAAAAGAGTGTTTTAAAAGAGTGGAGAAAGGTCGTGGAGCCATTAACGACAGCAAAATCAGGGGGGAAAAAAATAGGAAGGCATATATCAAGTGCCTCTAAATGAAAACCCTGATTTTAAAAATAAATTTATAATATAAACCACTGTTCAAGTAAAATACCTGATTTCAGGCTGACTCAAACACCCCTTTACAAAGAATGGATCTTTTTCCTTTCCTTTCCTTTCCTTTCCTTTCCTTTCCTTTCCTTTCCTTTCCTTTCCTTTCCTTTCCTTTTTGTTTTTTTTCCCCAATTTTGGTTTGCCAGGAATCTCCATCATTTCATTTTTCACCCCAAACCAGTGTTTCAAGTTTTTTGGAGCTTTGCTGCTAGAAAAGTCAACTCTTGTATATCTAAGTATAAATATATATATAAAAATATAAATATATAAATACAGTACCCTGTATTTATTATATATATTTCATATATTATATATATTGCAGAGAAAATATTATATANNNNATTTCAGAGAGCTGAAAGCAGAGCTGGATAAATGAAGAGGGAATGCAAAGGGTTTGTCTTTAAAGGAGGAATCCAAGATCCCAAGGCCAGGCTGGACCAGGCTTGCAGCAACCTGGGCTGGTGAAAGGTGTCCCTGCCCACCTGAGCTGAGCTTTAAGGTCCCTCCCAACCCAAATCGTTTGGGATTCGATGCACAGAGCTCACACCGAGAAAGCAACCAGAGCTCTTCCACCCACGCGGCTCTCACGGGACAAGGTGACCAACAGAGAGGGGGAAAAATGCTCAAAAAATGCTCAAAAAATGCTCAAAAATGCTCAAAAAAATGCTCAAAAATCACTTTTTTTTTTTTTTTT
>VZTN01035271.1:157902-181188 GCA_013400515.1 Erpornis zantholeuca | reverse complement strand
CGGGAAGAAGAAGAAGAAGAAGAAGGAGAAGAAGGAGAAGAAGAAGAAGAAGAAGAAGAAGAAGAAGAAGAGGAGAGAAAAAGAGGGGGAGAGGAGGTGAGGAGTTGGTGGACGTGTGAAAACACCAACGGGCCCAGGAGGCACAGGCCGGACAGAGGCATCGCCCACCGAGCGCTACCAGGTGAGAAAATTCCTTATTTTCTTTACAGAGCTACTACAAGAGAGCTGAGGAAATATACAGTTGGCGGAATCNAAAAAAAAGAAGAAAAAGGGAAAATCCATGTACAAGCAAGAAAAGAGGGAGGAAGAAAGGTTTAGATGCTATTGCCTTTCGGAAAGGAAACCTGCCAAATGGAAAAGAAATGTCAGAGTCACACAAACAAGGCTTCCGGAGGGTTTCGGGAAATATCCGTATAAAAATTAACAGCAAATTCAGCGTCTTTGCTATAAAAAACTCTTTTTTTTTTCGCATTTTTGTTAGAAAAGGATCACAACTAAAAACCTTAAATTAAAATACAAATGTTTAGGGTAGTTGCCCAGTGGCTAAAGTGTTGGCTTTCTGAAAAACTTCCCAACCTGTCGCCTGAAAAGTCCTCGAGTTTCAACCTGGATCCTTTCCCAAAAGCACCTTTGATGTTCCAATTCCCAAATCTGTCCCTAGGGAGCTTCCAATGGCTACTGTTAGAGTATGCATTTATTACATATATTTTTTTTTCTTTTTTCTATAAATGCATCATAAATATTTTTCTCAATAATTCATAGGAATCCGGTTTCTAAGCTTGGAATACATTTGGAATATACATTATACACATATATATATTTATACCTAACAATTTAAGCAATATCTCATGCTAGTTGCTTTTAATAAAAAGCATTCCAGTCTTAAAACCTGCATTTGTGTCTAATACATGCTTCGACAACCAAATTGATAAGTTCAATTACTAGATAATGTAGAAGAGAGAGAAAACATTTGAAAATTGGTTGTTAAAAATGGTTGAATTTCAAAGACCCAACAGTATTTGCCACTTTTTTGGCAACTACCTTAATTTTTTTTTTTTTTTTCCTTTTTTCCTCTTTTTTTTTTTTTTCTCTGAAACAGCAATGAAAGAAAACAAAACAAATCCAAACTTTTGTCGACAGTTTTTTGGAGACGCTCTGTTCAGCTGATGCCTGCTTCCCACCATCATGCCAGCACAAGCCAAAAAAGTCTTCCTCCTTCCTGATGGCAGTCCTTGGCTTTCCCAACCAGAGGAAAAATATTCAGGAACTGCTGTGTTCTTTGTGTGGTTTGTTGTTTTTTTTTTTTGTTTTTTGTTTTTTTGTGTTTTGTTTGTTGTTTTTTTTTTTTTTTTAATTAATTTTTACTTAAGGCATTGTTCCTCAAACTTCAGAAAATCCAGCTGCACCGAATCCATCAATTAAAAAAAAAGGCACAAACTCATCTTCAGATGGCTTTGGAGACAATAAAGCCGACTCCATCTGGGCTACCGTTCCCCCCCTTTCTGCTTCCCTTTCCTTCGGGTGTCAGACGAGTCCCTCGTTTCCCTGTCCCTCCCCGTGGTTAAAAATCCACCATCACCTCCCAACGTCCCCGTTCCCACAGGAGCTGTGGTTGACTCACAGGCAGGCAAGAGCCATTTCCAAATATCCAAGAAATGAAAGTACACGGTGGGTCTCGAGTGGTTCAAGCGGAGATTGCTCAGTCGTGGGTAATCAACTTTGTAAAGCACCAGTTTTACGTTAAGGTTTGTTTGATTTGTGTTGTTGAATCTTTGATTTCTTGTGTTATTTCTCGTGTTTCGTTGGTTTATTTATTTATTTATTTTTTTTTGTTTGACATCTCTGCCAAAGACTTCCCGGGCGTCGTTCCTCTTTGCGCTCCCGGTGAGGACCAGAGGAAGAGTGCCCAACGTGTCAGTCCTTTGCTGCTCTCCACCAGCGTTTTTTCGGCAAAAAAGAGACTCAAAGATGCGGAAAGATTCGTGTTTTGTGTCGCTTGCTTTGCTTTACGCCTGGCTGTCCTTCCGTGCTCGGGAAATAACCGCCACAGGACGCAGGAGTAACAAGAGAAAGCTTCTCGGCAGAGCTTCAAGACGAAGACGAACAGACAGGAGAACTCCAGCTCGAAGGTGGATGCTACAGGGGAGGCTCCTCTTCCATGGGTTCGTCCTCGGGTCTGAGGGATTGCGGGTGGGAGAGGGAGGGGAGAGAGGAAAGAGGGTTGGGCATGACAGAGTTGGACAATTGGGGGTGCCAAGTCTCACTCCTCACCACCTTCCCACCCAGCCAGCTCGGATCAGCTGGCTCACCTGCAGCTGAACTTGCCACCAAGGAGGGCTTTTGGACAATCTGTTTTCACTCAGGCAACGTTAATGTTCTCCCCAGGAAAATAAATTCCCTCTGGTGGTTCAGAACCACGCTCGGAGCAGAAGGCTCAGGCACAGAGCTCATGGCTCCGCTGCTCTCCTGCAGGAGACATGTGGGGAACGCAGCAGCAGTGGCTGGAAGGAGAGGATTAACCTGGAAGGCTGCTCCTCCTGCCTGGGCAGAGCTGGGAATGTGATGCTGGATGATGGATGGATGGATGGATGGATGGATGGATGGATGGATGGAGGGATGGATGGATGGATGGATGGATGGATGGATGGATGGATGGATGGAGGGATGGATGGATGGATGGATGGATGGATGATGGATGGATGGATGGATGGATGGATGGATGGATGGATGGATGGATGGATGGATGGAAAAGCACTGACCTCTTCTCCGCCGGCTTCACGCCCACCGACAGCGATGCCATGGCCGTCACCGTCTCTGCCTCCTCGTTCTCACACTTCTGGGCCTCCACCAGGGAATATCCCACCGTGGAGGCGAAACGCTGCAGGGAATGCCAGTACTTGCCTGGGGGAGAGGTGACAACAGGGACATCAGGGGACCACTACTGCTCCTGCTCTCCCAAACCCAGCTGCCGGCTCAGAACTGCCCAGGGAAAACTCATCCGATCCATACTCTCACTTCAAGGGCCTTAGGTGCTCAAAAGAATTCCTTTTCCACCTCAGATCCCTCAGAAACTTCCAGACCTAAGGACAAACATGGCTGGAAACGTCCCCCTACCAAAAACAGGGGAGAGGGAAGGATGCAGTCCAGATCTGGGTGCAGCTGCTGACCACGTGGATCCTGCTTTCAGTGGGCAAATCACCCAAGACTGAAGAAGTCCAAGGTGTATTTAGAACCATTAAAGCTGGAAAAGACCTCTGAGATCACCAAGTCCAAGCTTCAACCTTTAATGTAATTTTTGTGTCAGCAGTTTGACACCTTTTTGCACCTAGGGAAGGCCTCAGAGGAAAGAATTTCCAGGGAAAGTTTCAGTGCAATGATTTTAACCTTCCTGGCTAAATAAACCTAAAATATCAACAGCTTCCAGCAATGCTCCCAGAATATCCTTGGAAGGGAGCTAGAGGGATCATTGAGTCCAACTCCTGGCCCTGCACAGGACATCCCAGGAATGCCACCCTGTGCCTGAGAGCCTGTTTCACTTCCCTGCCTATCTGCTCTTAATTAACAGGTGCCACAACAGCCAACAAGATTTATATTTCTCGGGGACACTTAATTGCTTTTGAAGAAATAAGAGCACCCTCTAATGGCAGCACAGTCTGTCCTTTACACAGATTTCAGAGCTGTTAATGAGTGCTGGGTTAACAGCTGGACTGGATCATCCTGAAGGTCTTTTCCAAGCTCACCCCTGCTCTGATTCTGTGATTCCCCCTCAAGGACTAAAGGCTTGCTGGGCACGGCTCCATCCACAGGAACAGCAGCTTGTGGCTGCACCAACCCAGTTCAGGGCACCAGCAAACTGGGCAATGGGAAGGTGGAACTGGGAGGATGATGGAGAAGCCCCAGGGGTGTCCCCAGGGAAGCAGCTGGGTCGGTGGGGCTGCACTCACTGTGGATCTCGATGACTTTCTCCATGGAATGCACCGCGTTGGCATTTGCTCTCTGCTGGAAAACCTTCTCTGGAAGAGGGTCAAGCTGGAGAGAGAGAGAGGAACGCCAAAGAAATGTCACCACTGAATGCCAGAATGGTTTGGGTGGGAAGGGAGGTTAAAGCTCATCCCATTCCATCTTCCCCCATGTCTGTTGTGCAGTGGGAACACGGCCTGTGCCATCCCAGGGAAAGGCCTGACAGCACTGCTGGAGGGATGCTTTAGGATTTAATGGATTTCCTTTAGAAAAACCCACGAGGAGGAGACACCTCTGCCCTCCCACGTTCTCCACTAGTGAGAGAATTCATCCCAAACGTCCAAGGTGTGCTGTCCAGAACAAGAGATGTCCACTGCTGCTAACTGTGCTGAAAACAGCACCCAAGGCCCAGCCAAGGATGCTCTCCAGCAAAGAACAGCCAGAGTTTAACAGTTAAAAAAAAAAAAAAATCTATGGCAAAGTTTAACTTCTGCTCAAAGCCAAGAGAAGCTGCAGCCAAGACTGCTCTTATGAGCACATGGTAGCCATTCCATAGGTACTTCATGGGATGCTGCATTCCAGATTTAGTAATTATGGATTATTAATTCCCCACTCTAAAAATAGTTCTGCTCCAAACTGGTTTCTGTATGACATTAAGTGAAGGCAACAGCAATTCCTGGAGGAGTCTTTAAGGAAGAGCTTTCCAAGGCCTCTTGGTTGACACTGAGACAAAGCACGTTCCCGATTCCAGAGCACGCTCCTCCTCCTGAAATAACACTCACAAACAGCCTCAGCCTGTGGAAAAGGGAGCAAACACCTCTGGGCAGGAGGCACCTGGTTGTTATCACCTTCCTGTTTGAGGGGCACAGGCTGGTGATGCCCACGATGGACTGAGCAGCTCTGCAGGGTCATGGGAGAGGAATGGTGGCTTACTGGTCTGGATTGCCACCAGCAGACCTCAGAATCATGGAGTCATGGAACGATGGAGGTTGGAAGGGATGTTAGAGCTCATCTCATTCCACCCCCTGACATGGGGAGGGACACCTTCCACTGTCCCAGGCTGCTCCAAGCCACATCCATCCTAGCCTTGGACACTGCCAGGGATCCAGGGGCAGCTCCAGCTGCTCTGGGCACCCTGTGCCAGTGCCTGCCCACCCTCACAGGGAACAATTCCTTCCCAATATCCCATCCAGCCCTGCCCTCTGCAGTTAAAATGGATTAAAACCACTCTCCCTTTTCCTGTCCCTTCAGCACCTTGTCCAAGGTTCCCATCCAGCTCTCTGGAAGCCCCTTTAGGCACTGGAAGACTTCTCCCTGCGTTGCCTTAGGTTTTAACTTTTCTCTGTTCCCAGCCCTGCCCTGCCCAGTGTCACTCTGCAGTTCCCTGGAGCTCGTTCAGTGCTGTTCTCTCATGCTCACACACACACAACAAAGCCTCTCCAGCTCTCCAAGGACACCCAGACCCTCCTAGGCCCAACAACTGCAAACCACAATCTTGGGGACAGGGGGGCAAGCTTGGGCAAATTCCATCCTTGCCTGGCTCCTGCTTGGGGAATTGATGCTGAGATCCAAGTGGGAAGAACTCGGGAGCTGTCCTTGTCCATGTTGGGATGCACTGAGGCAGGAGCCTCTGGAGCCCAGAGTGTACCTCTGAAGGCCTTTCCAATCAATCCCTCCTTGATTCCTTTATTCCTGCTTGCTCTCTGTTCCTAGGGAGCCATTTAAGGCATCACCTGGAGCCTCCTCCAGGCTGGACAACCCAAACTCTCTCAGCCTGTATCGAAGTCTCTCTCCCTGCACCAAACCCACCTTTGCTTTCCCCCAGAGCCCCGTGAGCTCTGTCAGCACAGCAGTGCAGGACCATTCCCCAGCCCTGAGCCCTTCCCAGCTCAGCCCTCAGCTGCACAGCCCAGCTCAGCTCTAATTTCCTGGCCGGTTGCAGAGGAGCCGGCTGCTGCTCCGCACCACGCCAGGTTTGATCTCTGCTCGGGGCACCAGCACCGTTCCCCTCATTTCCTACCAGCCCTGGTGGAGCTCCAGGACAGCTCCCGAGCCAGCCCAGCTCCCTGCAGCCGCAGCTGCCTGTGCTGTGTGTGAGGCAGCTCCTCCGACACGCCGTACATCAAACCGCATCAAAGGGCCGCGGCACCGAGCTGCAGCCGTCCCCCCCGGCCTCCCTGCCTTCAAAAGGTTGGAGGAAAGACCTGGATAAAACCAGTGTTTCCTGCTTTCTGATGTGGGGGTCAGCCAGGGAATGTTATCCTATCTGGGCAGCCCACCTAGGACAAGTGAGAACAGGTCTGGGTTTAGGTGTTCTAAAGCGCTTTGCAGCTGTGATTGAAAGAATCAATGCTTTTTACCTTTAGGGATCAATATTCCCTCTGCTCAATGAAACCACTCAGGCAGCTCACAACACCCAAGGTATCCTGAGTGCTGAGCTCTCCCCACAGCCTCACACTCCCAAAGGCATCCATGGCTCGGATCAAGCACTTATTTACTGCCTGCAACCCTAGGAGCACATTGAGCAGAGGAACGACATCCCCCAGGTGTTACTCCTACTGCTTCCCTTTCAAAGTCCTGCACCCGAAGGTGGATGAGGCCAGGAAGTGTCTGTGGTGACACCTTAAAGCACGTGGGGCTGCAATAAACACCTCACAGAATCCCAGCATCGTTGGGGTTGGAAGGGACCTTAGAGCTCATCCAGTGCCATCCCCTGCCACGGGCAGGGACACCTTCCACTGTCCCAGGTTGAGTCACCATCCCTGCAGAGATTTCAAAGATGAGTAGAGGCAGCATCTTCCATCCCACTGACACTAAAAGTGGTGGGGTGGCAAGGCAGAAAAGATGGAGTGTCCAAGGTTTTCTCTGTGGGAAAATACCCTGAGCTCTCCAGAGTCCAAAATCTTGCTGCACTTCTCTGTCGTGCTCTCATCTTGCAAGCACCCTCCCTAACCTTTCTGGCCAATTCCTTTGACACGGCCGAGGATTTTCCCAGAAAATAGAAAATGTAACTCCAAGGGAAAAATCTGACTGCAAACCACGCCAAGCAAGCTGCTCCACACAGCAGGCACAGGCTGCAGGACAAGAGAGGGGAGCAAAGAGAAGGGAAGGCCTGCACAACGAATTCAGAAATTAATGAAAAGAGTTGTTTTTCAAAGGGCACAAAGCACATCGCTTGGAGGAAGAACAAACCCCAAGAACCATTCTTAGCTGTTTCCCTCCTCGCACGGACTGCAAAGCACAGGTGGTGTGCGAGCACAAAACAAACACTCTTTAAAGCAGCGAGCGCCCGAAGGACACAACACCACCACCACCACAGAAACTTGGCAGAGGGGAGGACGGGACGCCCAAACCCGAGCGGGGAGGAGGTTTTGGGGGTGCCCGTACCTCGTTTCCCAGCAGGGCAGACACGCAGGCCTCCGAGGCGTCGCAGATGGCAGTGAGGTCGTGGCCACCCTCGAGGGCCAGCACGACGCGGCCCCCGGCCAGGCCCATCAGCTGCTTCGTCAGGTACCCGAAGCCTGCAACGAGGGAAACACAGGGAATGCGGGAGAAGGGCAAAGGTGGCGCCTGGAACCGAGCTCCTGGAGAAGGATCAAAGAGCTCGGGAGAGGAATTACATCACATTAAAAAGCCACCGGGGGGGATCGGAGAGGGCCCGGCGCATAACGCGAGCCAGGCCGCGCTTCACCAGGATGGAGCCGTGCGTCCCCCACCGGCACCGCCCCGGGGCAGAGCACCCCATCCTCCCCCTCAGCACCCCAAATCCAACCCAGCAGAGAACTCCTGGAGTCCAGGAAAGCTGGAGAGCTTTTCCTGTTGCTCAGGGAGGGTCCTGACCCACCCCTGACATCCCAGCCTTTGATCTGTGCCCCTGGAAAAAGCTCCCCAACACTCCAGGATGAACTGCAAGCATGGAGAATGTGAGACAGATTGGAGTTAGTTTATCACAGGGTGGAAAATCAGAGTTTTGGGGTTTGTGGTGTGGAGGTGAATGGGGACAAACATGGAGGGTTCAGGGTGGGGGCCCTGGGTCTTTCCTTCTTCTCCTTCTCCTCCATCCCTGCTGTGCTGGTGGCACTGAGGGATTGCTAGGATGGGTTTGAGGTAGGAGAAATGTGTGAACTAGGATTCATAGTTATTGGTACACTGCTGAAAATATCTTACACTGGAACTGTTAATTGGGTAAAAAGTCTTTAAAACATTCTGTGCTCAAGCTCCTGTGACCATTCTGCAGTGATTCTGGCAGTGCTGAGCTCAGGTGAAGGCAGCACACAGAAAATGAGGTAAGAACTTAATAAACAACACAAGAAACAGAAGCTGCACTTGTGACTCCTTTCTTTTGCTGGTATGAGACTGATGACAGAAGGAAAACCTCACACTGGGAGAAACAGGGCATTTTCAGCAAACATTCCCTTGGGAAGGAGGGAAAGGGGCAGAATTCTGCACTGCTTTGGGAGCGGGAGAGGTTTGGGTTGGGATAGCAGCAGTGCAGTGCCCCAGAGAGATTTAGGTCTGACATCTCGCCCTCAGCAGACAGCTCTTCCCGGCTATAAGATGCTATAAAAATTCCAGGGGCACTTTGATCAGATGACACACAATACATTTTCTGCCCCCTTTAAACAAAACAGAGCCGAGCGGCGAGGATTTGAAAAACGTGTCCTCAAAGCAACCTTCCCCCTTCGAAAGCTGGAGAGCTAAAAAAAACCAAAATTAAAAAAAAAAAAAAGAAAAATCAAAAAGGCAAACACAGGAAAAGCCAGGGAATTTCTGCCCTCCATCCCCTGCTCCCTGCTTTCTGCTGTGAAGGCAAATTGACAAATTAACAGGCAGAGGCAAACATCCACTGCCGAGCCCAGGAGTGGTTTTGTGAAAGGAGCAGAGCATGGCAAATTCAACCAGCAGGTAAACAAGAGCCTTCCCTTTCCCAAATGTTTCTGGATATCTCAGGGAACTTGTCTCTTGTAAATCTATTTCGCTTTATTCTTATATAAAGTTTATAGGTTCGGCTCCCTTACGAGGTTTTAAAGTTCACTGTAGAGAACAACTTTCCTGGCTGGAGCAAACTCTTAAAAAATAGTAATAAAACCTTTTTTTTTTTTGCAAGAAAAACTGTCCTCTGGATGAAATCAAATGAAACAGTGCCAGGTAAACTCCACATAACCTGAGGGGGGGGAATTTTTCAGTGCATCTCCCAAAAACATCCCAAACCTGAAGTAAAAAGGAGAGTTTTGTGGGTAATTAATTCTGTCTGTAATTAATTCAAAGGTGGAGAGCAAAAGCATTCAGCTCAGAATTTTAACAAGGTATCCTGGAGGGAGGAATGGACTTTTGGTAGCAATGAGAGTGTTTACAGCCAGTATTGCCTATTTCTGCAATTTTAAATTAACACCAGCAGAACTCTCTGATTCAGCAGAGGTGTGGCTACAAATAAACGACACAATATTGAATATTTCAAAGCAGAAAAAGAAAAAAGCCCCCACTTACATTTTGCTGACAGATTGTATCCTCCCAGGGGGGTGGGGTGCCCTTCCACTGCATCGAAACCGGACGACACCAGCACAACGTCGGGGGCGAACTCGTTGGCAATGGGCATCACTACTGTCCTGCAGCACAGAACAACCACAACAGACATGTGAGGGTGGCTCCTGATGTTCACAGCCTCCCACCAAAGCCTTTCCCCACGGCAGCAAAGCTCATCTATCTCCCTACAGGGGTGAGAGCCTCGCCCTGTCTGTGATTTCCGACACCCTCGTGTTCTGAGGTGGCACACACCTCCTGTTTCCCCACTTGGGATCACATCCTGGCTTTACATACGTGGAGGAAGGAAAAAATAAGAGGGCAGCTGGCACAGGCTGCAGAAGCACCCAGGAAACCTCGCTCCAAGGCATTACCTCCTTCAAAACACCTCCTTCAGGTTTGCAAAGCGATTCCTCTCTCCCTTGCTGCCCTTACACACACTGGGAGTGTCCCGTGGGGCAAAACAGCNAGCGATTCCTCTCTCCCTTGCTGCACTTCTCATTTCCCATAAATGAGACACACACTGGGAGTGTTCCGTGGGGTAAAACAGTTTTAGAATGCAGGTATCCCACCCAAAGCCACCTCTCCCAATGCCTCTCCCCCTCCTCTGACAGTCTGTTCACTAAAGAGTGGATGGAATCCCTCAGCATCCATATCCTATCAATTGCTGAAGTTGTATTTGAATGAGACAAGAGGTTTGTTCCTGGTGTTTCTCACCAAAAGACCTCTCTGCCCTCTGCTTTCTCTCTCTCCAGACTCCACAATTTCTCTTCAAAATCTACATGAAGTTGCAACCACCCCACTCCCCACGCCAAGACACACTTCCCAAATTACATTTTTCCATCATAACTGCATCTACTGAATGCTGGATGTATCCCCAGAGCAACTGATGCCTTTCAATTAAAACTAAAACAAGGTTTATGGGGAAAAGGGGTTTTTATCTCCATATTTATTTCAGGGTCTTTGGGTACAGTACTTTGTCTAGGTGGAATGAAAATGTGTGTACTTCGTTACACAGAAATACACACACTTATAGGTTTTGCAAAATTAACATATTTATCAAAGATTCTTCAATGAGAGGCTCGAGTGAATTTTCTGCTTTGAGGGATTTTCTTTTTGGATGGGTTTATTTTAGTTTACAAAATATGTTTTGGAGAGGATTTTGGTGTCTGGGGCTTCTAGACTGTTTGGTTTTTTGGTTTAACGGTGCCATGGGGCTGAGCTGAGTTCTCAGCTTTGGGGAGGTACAAGTGTGTAGGGTAAAAGCACTGAGAATACATCAAACTGTATAAAAGGGTGTGTGAGAGGGGTATGAAAGAAAAGCAAAAAATCATCCTGGCATCACAACCTGACCTGGCATTTTGCCATTCCCTCATCCTAGGAACTGCCACCAGCCAGGAACTGAAGCTACTTTACCCACACCCCAAAGCACGGGCGTGTAAAAACCTTTACACACGCGAGAACCTCACTGTTTTGAGCCGAGCCTTTATGTGATGCTCTAAAAACAGAGCCCAGGGGGGGAGACTGCTCCGTGCTGAGATGGCCCAAGCGCTATCAGGACGCTCATAAAAGCTCCCAGTTTGGGTTTTTTTTTTTTTTTGCCACAAGGATATTAAACAGCCACGAGGCATCTGCCAGAGTCAGCAGCTCGTGACATCCCGCCGAGGGCGGTGGGGTTTATTTTGAACCATTAACCCCTGCCAGGCACCGAGCAAACCCAGCCCTGAGCTTCCACTGCCACCACGGAGCAGGGACAGGCACCCACACACCGAAAAAAACACCCCCCGTGTTTCCCAGGAAAACTGGGAAAGCTTTTCCTGTTGCTCCTTCCTGGGACCCACCCCTGACATCCCAGCCTTTGAGCTGTGCCCCTGGAAAAAGCTCCCAACACTCCAGGATGAACTGCAAGCATGGAGAATGTGAGACAGATTGGAGTTAGTTTATCCCAGGGTGAAAAATCAGAGTTTTGGGGTTTGTGGTGTGGAGGGGAATGGGGACAAACATGGAGGGTTCAGGGTGGGGGCCCTGGGTCTTTCCTTCTTCTCCTTCTCCTCCATCCCTGCTGTGCTGGTGGCACTGAGGGATTGCTAGGATGGGTTTGAGGTAGAAGGAATGTGTGAGCTAGGATTAATAGTTATTGGTACATTATTGAAAATATCTTAAGTTGGAACTGTTAATTGGGTAAAAAGTCTTTAAAACATTCTGTGCTCAAGCTCCTGTGACCATTCTGCAGTGATTCTGACAGTGCTGAGCTCAGGTGAGGGTGACACACAGAAAATGAGATAAGAACTTAACAAACAACACAAGAAACAGAAGCTGCACTTGTGACTCCTTTCTTTCCTGGTATGGAGCCTGGGAAAAGAAGAAAGAACAGCCTGGCCAGGGGCAGGGGGCTCCTTCACCCCCACACACCTCCCAGCTTTACTTTTCCCCCAATATTTTGCCAGAGCAGCCCCAGAGCCTCCTGCAATCTCCCACCGCCGATGTCCACGTGCAGACACAGGAACCTCCGTGAAAGAAAGAAAGGGATGTGATTTGCCCTTAATCCCAACGAGGAGTTTGAGTTTTCTCCTCCAAGGACGTGACTGCCCTCCCCATTTTGTTCCTGGGGGATGGTTCTGTCAGGAAGACCACAGAGCACAGTTCTGGCTGGTGACTTTAGACTTTGGTGGAACCCACAGGCATTTTTAGGAGAAACCACCTCCCTCACCAAGGCCTGAAGCAGCAATCCCACAGCAAGTGCAGTGGCTGAGGGCTTGTTTTCCCTGAGCTTTGAAGTGCTGCTGAGCTCTTTCATTCCTAACCCAAGGAAAACTGCTCAGATCATCACATTTATTGCCTTCCACCCGAGTTCTGACGCTGTGGGAGCTGCCAGCATCTCAAAGGGAAGTGTGGGATCACCAGAGCCAGCCCTAAGGCATGGGGGGGATGTCAGCAACCCAGGGGATCACGGATCCATAGAGATTCTCAGCCATGGGACAGCTCATAGAGCACAGAGGGGTTGGGGAACACCTTAAAGACCATCAGCCACCACCAGTGAGTGACTGCAGCACCAGTGTGCAACTGGGAGTGACCACAGTGTGACCCCACAGCCACCACCAGTGAGTGACTGCAGCACCAGTGTCCAACTGGGAGTGACCACAGTGTGTGACCCCACAGCCACCACCACCAGTGACTCCAGCACCAGTGTCCAACTGGGAGTGACCACAAGCAGTGCTGGACGTGGCTGTCAGGTCCCTGAGGGGTTTCAGGAATGTGTTCCACATCCCCTGGTTCCTTCTCCAAGGGGTCTGGACTGTGCCCCTGAGGCTTTCAGGACCTTGACCATCCAAACAAATCCCAGCCTGGACCTGAATGGCTTTTCCTGTTCCCCCCTGGCCTCTCGAGGGCTGCTCCTGCTCCTGCCCCTCTCCAGATCCCAGTGACAGCAGCATTCCAGAGGCACAGCCCCAGCTCTGTTTGATGCTCTCCATGGATGTAAAACGCCATCCAGGAGGATCAAAGCCAGCACTCCCTCGTTTTGCCTTTTTAGTTGCAAAAAAAAAAAGGACAGAAATCCGGTGTTTTCCGAGATTCCATCTGCAGACAGAGTTTTGGATGCATCTCATGCAGCTTTCTGCTTTTTTAAATTTTCCCTTGTCCACAGACTGAACCAGCCCCTTTGCTCTGATCCACCCCAGCACAGCCAAACCCTCAGAGGAAACAAGGATTAAACTGCAAACAACCCCGTGGCTTTGCCCTGCTGAGGAGACTATTAAAAAACAAAAAAAAAGCAGCCAGAAATTCAAATTATTATCCCAGAGATACACGGTTCTGCCTGGAATTGGTTCTTTTGAGGAATGGCTGTGAAGTTATTCACTGAGGAATGAATATTCCTAACACCGAGCACTCATTCAATCCATGTGCGGGATTAAAAAAAAAAAAAACAAAAAAAACAAGGAAACTGAAAATTTCCTAAATTTCAGAGGCTTGGTTTTGCATGCTTAAAATAAATTAAATCTTTTTATTTGCCTGGTTACAGCTGAGCAGAACAGCTCCACACGAGAGCGAAACCTCCCCATTGTGTTCTGCAGTAGCTTGGGAGGGAAAAAAAAAAATAAATGCAATTTTAGAACTATTTTCCAGAAGGCTGAATGAACAATTTTTAGCCTGGCATTAGCCAATTCCCCAATTAAATGCCTAATAAGTGACAGGCAGATGAAACAATCCCACAGAGGATTATTTTGGGCTTGAAATGCTCAATTGCAGCGAGTAAATTGGTGAAACTTAGAAGGCTGAGCACTTTTTTAGAGCCTTTTTCCCACTCTTGGCCATAGCTATGTTTTATATGTATTTTTATATATGTATATTTATATATGTTAAGTGTATATATTTCTCTTCTGCACATATTTTTATATATTGATTTATTTTGCATTTCATATAGATAATGCGTATATTTCTCTATGTGTTATGTATATATGGTTTTATACACGTTATATATTTTATATATAGAAATTAAAAATTGTTACCCACTGCTCCTCAGGCTAACCAGCTTCCCGAAAATTCTGGCCTTTGCCTCTCCATGGTCATTTACCATGTCAGAAGGGATTAGGAATTTGGGGATGAAATCAGCGTGGGGAGAGCGTGAAATTGAAAATACAGCAACAACCGTTCCAGGCAAAACATCAGCATCTCTTCCTCCTCCTCCTCCTCCTCCCTGCTCCTGAAATGGTTTATGGATCGAGGGAAAAACCCAAATCCCATCCCCCAGATCGGTTCCTGAACTTGTTGAATGCTTTTTGGAAGCAGCAGGAGGAGGGGGAAGAGCACTCCTGGCTTTCCCTTCTGGCCGAGGTGTTTCAAATGAAAACGAACGTGGACTCGAGCTCAATTAACGCAATTATGGCTGTGGAGGAGACCCGGGGGCAGGGGGGGAAGAATTCTCAGACACCACCCAACTGCTGGGATCATCAGGAAAATTCCCTAGCAGTCAATTCAAACTCCTGCGGATAATGCATTTTAATTGCACTAATTGCTGTTCCCCCATAACAGTGACCCAGGCGGAGCATTCCCGTTTTTCCTGCAGGTCTCTCAGCCGGGTTTGCACCCGGATCAGGAGGACTGAGAGAGGCAAAGGGGATTCCTGCTCGTGTAAAACACTGGGGAACGACACATCCCGGTGCAAAAAAACCCCGAATTTTCCAGTGTTTGTTTCTATAGCTACGGAACCACAGCGGAGCCACCAGAGGAACATCCCGAGGAGTTGGGGGCTTTGGGAAGGACATGCCCTGAGTTTTTCCCATTAAACTGAGCGCATTTGTGGCTGATCCAGGAGGTCTGGGACTGCCCACGCCCTCGGGGGGGTTCGCTCGGGGTCCTGCTCGCCCGGGCCGGGATGCAGGAGCTCCCAGAACACTTCCCACATCCCCGCGGGATTTGAGCCCCGGCTCAGCAAGGCAGCGAGTGACCAAGTGCACGTTTTGAGCCCTTCCTCTCACTTCTGACACATCTCGGAGGCGTGAAGGACCACCCCGAGGTCAGGGCTGCCACACCGGGGGAGAAAATATCTGGAGATGGGATGAAAATCACTGTGATGTGAGCTCCCTTCTGTTGTTTTTTTCAAACAGGTTTTCCGCGTGGGGATGAGTGGTTTCGCTGGCATTTATTTATTCCCTCCTTTCTCTCCTTTTAGAAGTTATCCCAGTTATTTTCCATCTCTCAAATTCAGCCCACCCTGAAATACAACGGCAAAAAACGAGGAGCACGTTGCTTGTTTAAATTTTACAGGGAAAAAAGGCTTTTTTTCCCCCTCAAAACAAGCAGGCATGTGAAGAGTTAAGGCTTAAAAAAAAAAAAAGAAAAAGAAAAAGTCTATCAGTATCTTTGCCTAGCTCAAAGGATTTCCACTGATTCCTCTCCAGACTTCAAAGCCTCACAGTTTGGCATTCGGACTGGTTTGAATTAAAGCTCACTTCTCCGCTGCGAGTTTCCAAGTTCATGGTGAAAATGCCTCCTGCTTCTGGAGTTCATTATGGCCAATTTTCTTATCTTTTCTTCATCTTCGGTTTGATCCCCGGCAAATGCAACGTGGCATTCGAAGGGGTGGAATAACAAGGTGCTGCCTTGAAGGCATGCATTGTCTCAAGGGGCTAAAGCAAGAAAAGAAGGGGGGAAAAAAAAATAGGATATATGACCCATTCCCTTCACTTTCTAACTCTCGGGGGACCATAAATTGCAGACTTCAAAGCGTTATTTTACATTAAAATCAATAGAAAGATTCGGGGTGGGGTGGGGTGGGGGGAAATGTTTTTCAAAGGAGCTGGTTAAGTCTTAAAAAGGTCACTTGATAATGTATTATCATGGCCAAACTTGGCACGGGATGAAAAAGGAGCTTCTCGTTTCACTCAGGGTTAAACTGAAGGTGTGCACATGGGGCAGGCTCCGGGAGGAGCATCCCTCAGCTTCCCCAAAAAAACCCTCCCCGAAATAAGGGCTGTGAGCCCCACAGCTGCAGGGTGCAGGCAAGCAGAGCCCAGGAGTGGCTGGCAAAGGCCTCTCTGTGCAGCTCTGATTAAATTCAGTGCATATTTGGTGTCCCTGCGTCCCCAGCCCTGAGTGCTCATGGAGAGATCCATGGTGGCTGCTGGGACCAGCCAGGCTCTCCCACTCCTGAGCAAAGGAGTTCTCCCTGGCACACAAATGGCAGTGATCTGATGGCATTTTAAATTCTCTGATGGTTTTTGAATGGCAGAATGAAGAGGTGGCAGGGGGGAAAGGCTCTTTTTGCTCAGTGGAACAGGGTGGAACAGGGCAGTGCTCCCAGATTTAATGCTGTCAGTGAAGGTGCTATTCCAGAAATGCACACCCCAAGTGTGTGTCTGCCTGAATTGCAAAATCATGCAATGGTTTGGGCTGGAAGGAACCTTCAAACTCATCCCATCCCACCCCCTGCCATGGCAGGGACACCTCCCACTGTCCCAGGTTGCTCCAAACCTCATCCAGCCTGGCCCTGGGGCACTGCCAGGGCAGCCACAGCTCCTCTGGGCACCCTTGTGGATCCTTCTCTTGGGTGAATACCATTAAAATCTAAATCTTCTCCAAAGCCTAATTAAGGAGGATGGTGCAAGGAGAAAGAAACCCAGCTGAGGTGAAAAACACATTTGTGAGGGGGGGAAATTCAGCAGTACCTGAAAGCAGTTAAATATTCCGTGTCTCCCATGGGCGGATCCAGGCCACCAGTAAATGCCATGTTCACATTGAAACCAACTCCTGCTCCCGTGCCCACCTGCAAAAGGGAAAGGAGACTCTTAGTGAGCCAATCCTGGCCACACATCCTCGCTGCCTTGGTGTTCTCCCAGCTGAATTTGGATTTGGATTCACCAGCGAGGTGGCAATGAGGTCGATTTTTCCACCTGGTCCCCAGAAACAAGAGGGGAAAATAAAGCTCCTCCACGCTCAGAGCTTTATGGGAGCTGAGGACCTGTGGTGTGTTTGACTGCTGCTCACCCAAAAAAAACCCCACCCTGCATGCAATGCCTTCCTGTAATTCGTTTTCAGCTCGATTCAGGAGCATATTTCATGTTTCATTACAGCTGCAACTAGAGAAAAAAGCCTATTTCAATCAGAGTGAGCTCCCCCTCTGCTGGAGGAAAACAGCACTCACAGAGAAAGGATTTTGGCTGCTTGAGTGACACGTGGGTGGGAAGTGTAAATACATCCCTCTCCTTGCTTGTACTGCCAGTGTCCTCATCTGCCCTGCCTGCAGCTACCTGAGAGAGGGGAAAACTGAAAATAAACCAGGGGTTTCCAGGACTTTTGGGTTGGTTTTTTTTTTGCCAACAAGGCCTTTGCATATGAAAAAAGAGAATTAAAAAGTGAAAATTAAATTGTTGCAGAGGTGGACAAAACTACATGGCTTTTACTGTTTCTTTAGAGGTTGAAATGGAAACGTTGATCAATGAGGAAATGTAAAATTGACAGGGGAAAGAAGTGTTCAGGTGTCACCTGCAGTGTCTCAGGGCACTCTTAAGTATTCCATAAAATTTCCCTTTGCTGAATCACTCTGAAGGATCACCTTTCCTGCCAGCCCAGAGGGAAAGGAGGGATGGAGGCACCCAGAGCTCAGCTCCCAGCTCCACTGGCCCAGCCCTCCTGCTGCAGGACACCACCACTAGGAAAGGTGGATTTACTCCAGCACTGTCCATCACCTGTCCTCAAATCCCACAAATTTGGGGTGGAGGTGATGCCTTAGGTGTGAACTTTGATATTGTTCTCAGCCCTGCCCTGCCCAGTGTCACTCTGCAGTTCCCTGGAGCTCGTTCAGTGCTGTTCTCTCATGCTCACACACACACAACAAAGCCTCTCCAGCTCTCCAAGGACACCCAGACCCTCCTAGGCCCAACAAGAACTGCAAACCACAATCTTGGGGACAGGGGGGCAAGCTTGGGCAAATTCCATCCTTGCCTGGCTCCTGCTTGGGGAATTGATGCTGAGATCCAAGTGGGAAGAACTCGGGAGCTGTCCTTGTCCATGTTGGGATGCACTGAGGCAGGAGCCTCTGGAGCCCAGAGTGTACCTCTGAAGGCCTTTCCAACCAATCCCTCCTTGATTCCTTTATTCCTGCCTGCTCTCTGTTTCTAGGGAGACATTTAAGGAATCAGAAGCCCAGCCATGGTGGTGAGCGATGCCTGGGCAGGGCCAGGAGAAAGAAGGGGAGGTGGAGAAGGGCCAGGAGAAGGGGAGGTGGAGAAGGGGAGGTGGAGAAGAGCCAGGAGAAAGAAGGGGAGGTGGAGAAGAGCCAGGAGAAAGAAGGGGAGGTGGAGAAGGGCCAGGAGAAAGAAGGGGAGGTGGCCAAGGGGAGGTGGACAGGCTCCATGGCTGTGCCAGGAAAGCCGAGCGCGGGTGGAGCGGCCGTGGACAATCTGTTCCTTCTGCACCTAAGAAACGACTCCTGCCGAGGAAGGGGAAATCCTGCGTGGTACACTGAGTGTGCTGGGACAGCATGGAGGGCCCCTCTGGAACAGGCTGTCCCACAAGGGCTGCAGAGCTGAGCTGCAGTGACTCATTGGCTGTCCCGCCAGCTCCGGCCGGGACACGGCGCCCGCGGCCGTTGGAGCTGGCACGTCCTCGGATGGCAGCACACGGAGCCAGAGGAGCCCTGAGGAGGTGGCAGGAGCTCTCTCCGAGGCTGGCAGGATGCCAGGACTGTGGGATCCACGGGCTCACCTCGTCGGGGGCGCCGCTGCCCGGGAAGAAGTTGCCGTCGTCGTAGCGGTGTAGTGAGATGTAGAGGACGTTGGGGTCGTTGTAGAAGGCCTGCTGAGTGCCATTCCCGTGGTGCACATCCTGCAGGGACAGGCAGCACAGCAGGGAGGTTAATCCCTCGGTGAAACACAGATTAAAGGCAGCAGTTTGGGATCTGGAGGGGTTTTCCCTGCTCTTGTGCTGGCTGGAGTAGTTTCTGGGGAGTGGGAACCTGCTCTGCACACCTAGCTTCGGGTGGCACTCCTTGTTTATGAACACAACAAGTGTTATAACCTTTAGTTACGACAACTTTATAACCCCAAGTGTCTGTCAAACTGAGGCAGGGGTAATCCACCAGGATGGAAGGAAGGAAGGAACTGGATTCACACCAATCTTGGGGGCATGGAGACACCAGGGTATTGGGATATTGCTGACACGACACACCCAGGCTGTGCCTCAGACAATGTGCAAAAAAAGCCTTCATTAAACAAAGCAGCTTCTTTTTATGGACTTTGGGATGTTATGATTTGTGTTACATAATTATTGGCTACTAAACTACTACAGCAGATTCACTGGTTATTGTTAATTACAACAGACTGCCATTGGCTACCTATAGCACGAGCATAATTCAAGAACTCAGAAAAACACCAGGTGCAGACATGTTGCTGTTTTTCTCCTCCTCTTGTTTAGCTTTCTTGCTTGCAGACCAGAGGCAGCAAGTTCTTCACTGACTTACAGAGTTTGCCCACCCAGAGTAATTTCCACCTGCTCTCCCAGAGAGAAGAAAGGGGCACTCACTCACCCAGTCCACTATGAGGATTTTGCTCACGTTGAGCCTTTGCTGGAGCAGCTTGGCTGCGATTGCCACGGAGTTAAAATAGCAGAAACCCCTGGAGAGGGGAGACAAGAGGAAAAGAGAGGAGTTAATGCCAGCTTTCCATGGTCCCAGTGCATCCCTCGCCCAGCTGGAACACAGGGGGAAGGAATTCCTTCAGCTCTCACTCTGCTTTCCTCCCCGTGAAACATGGAACCATGGAGTGGTCTGGGTTGGAAGGGACCTTAAAGCATCTCGTTCCAATCCCCTACCATGGGCAGGGACACCTTCCACTTGATCCACTTCCCACTGGAAGTGCTGGATTCCAGCAGCAGCAGGCTCTAGGCAAACAGGGAATGTCCCACACTTGCCTAAACCCGCTGCTGATCCTTGCTAGGAAACACCCCCTCAAAGCACTGAGCAGGAGATCCTACCAAAGAGAATTTGGGGATCTCTGAGTGCCATCTAGCAAGGAACAGGAATTTCCAGCTCTGGATCCCCCCCATGGCAGGAGCAGTGCAGCAGAGATACTCACATGGGTGTGCTCTCCTCCGCGTGGTGCCCCGGGGGCCGCACGACAGCAAATCCATTCTGCACACACAAAATCAGGGAAGGGAAAAGGTCAGAGGGACAAGGATGGATGCAGAGGCTGCTGCCAGAAGCCCTAATCCTGCCTGGAGTTGCTCATGATGGATTCCTCACAAGGAATGGTGGTGGTGGATGATGCTTCCCCTCGTTGTGGAGGGGGGGAAAAGTCCTGGACCTGCTGCGTGGCATGGCCCCGAGCAGAGCCCTGCACAGAGCACAGCTGAGGGTTCTTTCCACACCTGATGCCTTAGGTTTTAGCTTTTGTATTGTTCCCAACCCTGCCCTGCCCAGTGTCACTCTGCAGTTCCCTGGAGCTCGTTCAGTGCTGTTCTCTCATGCTCACACACACACAACAAAGCCTCTCCAGCTCTCCAAGGACACCCAGATCCTCCTAGGCCCAACAACTGCAAACCACAATCTTGGGGACAGGGGGGCAAGCTTGGGCAAATCACATCATTAGCTAAAGTTTTAATTGGTGAATTGATGCTGATATGCAAATGGACCAAACCTATAAAAGGGTGAAGAACTCCTGACCTGTCATCCACCTTGGGATCCACTGGTGCAGGAGCCTCCAGACCCCCAGGGTGTACCTCTGAAGGCCTTTCCAATCAATCCCTCCTTTATTCCTTTATTCCTGCCTGCTCTGTTTCCAGGTGGCCATTTCAGGCATCATACCCACCTTCAGCTCTCCCGTGGCCACCTTGAACACCAGCTCGATGACACAGCCCACGGCCAGGCGCGCGGCGCCGGACGAGTGCACCTCGTTCCAAATGGTGTCACTGTCGACCTGGTGGGGACACACAGGGACCAGCTTAGGAGCAGGGAGGGCAGCCAGGAACCAAGAGATCCCTGCTTGATAAAGACATCACTCACAGGGAGTGACAGGATAGGGGAAGGGATTCAAATGAAGTGTTTTCTCTGCAGAATCGTCCTTTGAGAGCAGGGCTGCAGCAGCTGCTGATGCCTTGGGTTTTAACTTTTATATTTTCCCAACCCTGCCGTGCCCAGTGTCACTCTGCAGTTCCCTGGAGCTCGTTCAGTGCTGTTCTCTCATGCTCATACACACACAACAAAGCCTCTCCAGCTCGCACTCCAAGGACACCAAGAAGAACGAGAAGGGCAAGGCAGGGA
This sequence comes from Erpornis zantholeuca, assembly GCA_013400515.1. Lineage (NCBI taxonomy): Eukaryota > Metazoa > Chordata > Aves > Passeriformes > Timaliidae > Erpornis > Erpornis zantholeuca. Next base: position 159,953 of record VZTN01035271.1, on the reverse strand, counting down.
GGATTTGCAGTGATATTATTTCTGCAGGAAGAAATTGAGGGCTTAGGAAAAAAAGCCTTCTACAAGGAAATGTCCACGATGAAACCCAAAGAGTTTCTCCTTCCTCATAACAACAGTTACAACTTCCTCACAATTATTTCCTTCCTTTAAGGGAAACTCGAGCGTTTTTTTTATTAATATCCATGATGAGGCTCCCACTTACACTGTAAATTCCTCCTACTCTCACTGTAAACTCCCCTATGCACTAATGTGCAGCTATCCCTGAATCAAACAGAGCATTTTACAAAAGATTTCATTATTCTACTATTTAATTTAGCTGAAAAACTGCACAGGTAGGAGATCAAGCACCAGGACAGGTAGGCACAGGTTGTACCAGAGCTCCAGACCCTGCACAGTGAAGGAATTCTGCTCTTCCCTCACAGAGGAAGACACCCCACCGTGTCTCCTCCTGCTCTCAATTAAATAATCCTCACATTCTGCTCCTCTGCCTTGCTAATTAGCTCCTCCTCATTTCCATTCCAGGGAAGTCTTTCCCGTGGTCTCTGCTCCCCAAGAATTTACGTTGCTTGCAGAGTTAAAGTTGTTGACACACTCTCATCAAAGCCCTTGCTCCCAAAAATAGAATCACCTTCCTCTGGAGAAAATCAAGCACACAAACACCTCTTGAAGATGGAGCTATTTAGATATTTTTAGAACACATGCAGAAAAACGATGCAGATCTTCAGATGTTTTTAGGATGTGCGCAGCAGAATGCTACTCAGAGGAGAAAATGAATTTATCAGCTACCCCAAAATCAAGCCTTTGAGTGCTTTGAGGGGTCTGGATGCAAGTGTGCTGGAGATTTTTCAAAGCTTAAACTCCCTTCTCCAAAACCTTCTCCTGATTATCCTGGATTAGGGGAGGCCGTGGAAGTGGGGTGTGAGCTGCAGGGGAGTGGAGCTGAGCCAAATTCCCAAGTGACCAGCAGAAATAAATGAGTGGTGTTTCAATCACAGCTCACATCTGCTGATTCCAGGGCTTCTGTGCTTTCCTTCTTCCTTTCCTGCCAGGACCAAGGGAGGAGGTTTGTCAGCCTTGGGAAGGCTTCTTGGGATAAACCAACGAGGAAAAAGAGCTCCCAAGCACCTGGGAACAAACCTAACCTTTTCCTCGTGGGCCTCAAGTCTCCGTGGCTGAGTTTTTAATTGAAAGAGAGAGTTTGAAAGGTGTTAGGAGATGGATCTGCTCTGAACTGTTTTCCTGCTGCTTCGCCCCAAGAGCTGCCAGGGACAGGCTGGGATTGCTGGGGTGTCTGTGCAGGGCCAGGGGCTGGGCTGGCTGATCCTGGTGGGTTTCTTCCAGCTCTGGATATCCCATGGTTCACTCTCTCGCCTCTCATTTGTCTCGCTCGTTGTTGGGGAGAACTCCTCCATCCTGAGGCCAAGACTGCCCTGCACCCCCCTCCAGAGCCATCCTTCCCTTTCATCTACACCACATCCCCTGAGGAAGAGAGCCACACTTGATTGCTTGCAGGGAAGGGACCCTTTGTTTCAAAGCTTGCCAGCCCATAATTTCAAATATGACACCCTCAGCTCCTGCATTCCAATCGTCAGCCATCACTCAGCTCTATCCTGCTCCAGTGTCAACCCAACAGAGGACCTGTCCCCCATTATTCTACTGATTTTTTAACTTCCTTTCCTTTGGACTTCAGGGCATCACGTTTGCCCCCTGAAAAATATCTGGGGAGAGGGGAGAAAAGCAGGGGGGAACAGCTTCAGGCAGGATGGGGTGGGATATTGGGAAGGAATTCACCCCTGGCACGGGTTTTGCTGATAGGATTGCTAAAACTCTGCACCAAAGTCAGCAAACATTCAACACTGAGGGTCTGACCGAGCAGCAGTTCCCTGCAAACACTATCTTTATTGGGAGCATATCAGGAATACCAGCACTGAGGCACTTCCTGCCCTGATCTGGGATTTAATGCAAGACTTCTGGGCCCGTGCTGGGCTCAGACGCTGTCTCTACTCGTTACCATTCAGTCTTCATTTGCAAATGATAATTTTTTTTTTTTT
>VZTN01035271.1:96587-151668 GCA_013400515.1 Erpornis zantholeuca | reverse complement strand
TACTATATATAGTATATATTATATATATTATATAATATATATACTATATATTATATATTAATAGTATATAAAATATAATAGTATCATATAATATAATAAAAATAACAACAATAATACAACACGATCATAAAATACAATCACACAACCTATGCAATATAATACAACAATCCAATCCCAATAAAACAATACAACAATATCACACCCCACACTATCTCTAACAGCAATAAAAGATCAGAAATTCCCATGATCACTATTATTACCCCTGTTACCAGTACCAAAGGGGCCGTGTGTGGTCTCAGTGTTGCCGCGCTCACCTCGCACTTGCCCCGCAGCCCTGTCTCCTGCAGCCGGGACCAGATGCTCTGGATCCTGCCCGCGTGCTCGGGGTGGCTGTTGGTGTTCCCGCACGTGCACTGGTGCTTCAGCATCAGCGTGTCGTACACCAGGCCTGCCCAGGGCACAGAACGCTCCAGGTTAGACACACCCCAATAAAAATGAACATGTCCTCGACTAGGAGCTGCTCTCCTCGAAAGCCTGCGTGTTTGAGGGCAGGTATGGAGTGAAGGGATGGAGAAAAGAGCAAATGAGGAGGAGAAAGTGGACAGAACTCAAAGCAGCTTCGCCATCTGATGTAGGAAATTAAATGGGTCCACGCTGTGTGCACAGTGCTCAGGAAAACACATTTTCCCAGCCCTGACACTGGGGCTGGGAGCAGCCTGGGACAGTGGGAGGTGTCCATTAAAACCAGATAATCTTCCAGGTCCTTTCCAACCCAAGGTTTTCCACGATTTCCATGGACTCCAAAGGTCCTGACGGGAATCTGCAGCCTCCCAGCTCCCAGTGTCCAGGGATGGGCACTGCAGCATTCCAGGGAGATGCTGGGTGAGCACAGCCACGCTCCCAGCCCCATCCCTGCTCCCAGCTGGGACAAGCAGCACAGCCTGGGAGCTCAGAGGGAGCAGCCCTGCACAGGCAGCTGCAGCTGAGGCTGTGCCCCTGCACGCTCCCCAGCCTGGCTCCAGTCACATCCCCACCTCCTGCGGGCACCCACTGGGAATGTTGGCTCCCTGCTCCAGGTCTGCAGCCTCGGGGGAGGCATCTGGCAGCTCCTGGCTCTGCTGTAGGTGAGTGCAGAGGGGAAAGAACAGCCCCCAAAAGCCAAACCACGCCGGGTTCGGGGGAGAAAGCAGAGCCCTGGGTCAGCCAAGGTTCACTGGGAGGAGGTTGTGCTGCAAAGCTCTGTTGGATTTGCAGCATCCAACACCTCCAGGAGCTGCTGGGCCAAGGCAAGCTTGGAATTCACCTGAGGAGAAGCTTTCACCCCAGCCTGAGTTGAACTGAACTAGCGCAAGGTCTTAAAGTAGGAGAAAGTTAGATTGGGTTTAGGGAAGAAATTCTTGGCTGCGAGGGTGGTGAGGCCCTGGCTGCCCCATCCCTGTCCAGGGTCAGGTTGGACAGGGCTTGGAGCAACCCAGGAGAGTGGAAGGTTGTGGGCTGACTTCTTAGTAGATCTTAGAAAAAAATCGCAGCAACAAGCTTATAAAAAAAGCAATTTCTTTATAAGTGTCCTGGGCTGTGGCATTCTCCATTTCTAAAGGGAACATTTACAGAGTTCTCCAAAAAAAAAAATCTTTGACAAAAAATGTAAATAAGAAAAGATGTTCTGATAATGTATTTTCCTTAACCAATGGATGTGTTCTGTCTTTTTTTCTTTTGTTTTCATAATGGTAGAACACTGTACTGTTGAGGAGACAGACACAGAAGGACAATCTCTCAAAACTGCTGCTTACTAGAGAGAGAGAAAAGCTTCTTGCTTCTGCTTCGCATTTTCTACATCTTTATTTCAATATGTAAAATAAAATAATTCTGAATTTTCAAATCTATAATTAAGAGTCTTTGTAAAAAAAAAAGACTTAGAGCTTCGTTCTCAGCACAGAAGGTGTCCCTGCCCGTGGAACTGGATCATCTCCAAGGTCCCTTCCAACCCAAACCACCCCAGGATTCCATCCCACCCCAAACCTGGTGTTTACAGAACTCGGTTCCTCACTGCTTTCCCCTCTCCCAAGGGTTCCCTGACAGCAGCAGTGGCTCAGTGAGGTCCTTCTGCACTGCAGTCACACATCACTCATCACTTCTCTTCCCTAGAAACCAGCCCAGTGGAAAAGGGAGCTGTTCCCAGTTCCTTCCTGTTCCTTCCACACTCACTCACACACACACACACACACAAAGGGAAGCTGGGCAATTTAAGCTTAAAATACAGAACTACACTGGCTGTTACAAGTTAATTGAAGTGGTGCTGGAAGCAAGGCTCTTTTCAGACATAAGAACAATCATTTTTAAAGGTCAGCACTAAAGCAAAACCAACTGGCTTTTCTTGGCAGAGCAAACATATGATCTGAGGTTGGGATAATTATATTGCTCTGCACAGGAGAGAATAAATGCCTTCATCAGAAAGGAAAAACCCTTTAATGCAGAACATCAGAATAATTTGTGGACCCATTTTTGCAGGAGATCAGAGACTGGATAATTGGAGCTATGCAAATTAATGGCCTAACCTGAGGATCCTTATTCAAGTGTGTAGAACAGAGCAGGCACAAGCATTCATTAAAGTCACGGGGGCTGCTCAGGCTAGAGAGGGCAAGTTCAAGGACTGGCTTTCTGGGAGGAAGGAAAATTAAATGTCATGCTCTGGGACATCAAACTGATTGCTGGAAGGATTCAGGAAGGGCACGGCTTTCACTTTGATGTGGAGTAATGGACATCATGTTTGAGAGCTGCAGTATGTGGCTCTTTCCCCTGCACCTTTGAAGTCTCAGGTGCTGGTCACCGAGAGAGAGGGGAAAATAAAATACACACCAGCCCCAGGACTTCCAGCTGTCTGCAGCTAACTCAGTCCAGGGAAAGCATCAGCTTTCTGCATTATTTCCATATAATATCCCAAACATGAAAGGGAGGAACAATTCCTCTGTCTGTTGGACCAAGGACTGATCTCTTAAGGGCCACGTTCACATCCAGAGTGATCACTTGGCTCAATTAGGGCAGCCCTTAACCCTTGCAGCCCTCTCACCAACCCACCACACCAATTCCTCATCCCTCTGCCTTAGGATCAGCCTCCAAAGCAGCCAGATGGATTTTCCTGGGGGGAAAAGCAGCCTGATGTGCTCCAGCACCGCTTGCTTTTGAAAGACGCCCAAGACTTTCATTTCCTGCCTCCCAAAGATTAGCTCAATCCCGGTGATTAAGCTCCAGCATCCACCTCCAGCTCCAAGCAAACGTGAGCCAGCTCAGCTCACACACGTGCTCAGCAGCTGAAATGCCTTTCCTTCCCTCTCTCCTGCTTCCCTGCCCATGGCCTGCCCTGCCCTGCTTTGCCTGCCTCTCCTAAGCACAGTGCTGGTGAATTAAACCAGACCCAGGACTAGTTTTAGGACTAGCGCAGAGGTCTTACCTTTATGCTTTCCAGCTTAATTAGTACTACAGGGACTGCCTGACACTTTCTCCCTGGACAGGATTTTATTGTGCTTTTCCTCCTCCATGCACCCAGCATGAATGCAGAGAGGGGAGGGAAAAGTGGAGCCCTTGGAATCCTAACCTGGATAAACGCCATGAAAATGGTATTTTACAGGAGAACCACCTGAAGCATTCTGCATCCAGCATTGCTCTGTGTGGTGCTGGATAAAAGCACTGTGATATTCCACCTCTCATTTTCAGCCACTTATTTTTTAAAGTTTTTCAAACCCTGCCTCGGGGGAAAATAAACCCCGACTCCAGAACAGCATTTCCAACGTTTTCTTTTCCAGGCAGCACGGCTCTCAAACCTGCACTCTTGCTGTTGCCTGCAGTTTTGAGTGAAATTCAGAGGCACAGATGTGAGTCAAACACAGATCCTCCGGTAGGAAATGTTATTTATTGTATGTCCAGAGTCTCGTGTGTGATTGATCAGGCAGCTTCGATCTCGGCAGGGGAGGAGGGGAGACAGGGAAGGGATGAATAATCCCTTCAAGCAGGGCCAGGCTTCCTTGTTTTTAAAGCCCCAAGGTTTGGGGTTAAGTGTATTAGGAGCTCAGGTTTCATCTGCTCAGACCCTGAGCCAGGGGGCTTTTCCTTGCACCCTTGGCAAAAGCCAAAAGCCATTAATTTTGCTAGAAGTGACTGTTGGAAACGCAGCTCTGCTGCAATTCCGGGGTCCAGCACTAACAACAAATAGAGACTTAATTTAAAGGGCAAAACTGAGCTGTTCCCTGGGCTTTTCCAGAGCTGAGAGCACACGCTCCCCACCCTGCCTGCAGGGAACAAAACCACGCTGAACACGCCACTATTACTGCACCACCAGGGCCTGAAAATAAACCCCATTCACAGCAGCGAGCTGAGTGATGCAAGGAGTGTGGGTTAAAAAGGGAACAGAAGCAGAAGTGAAAGGGAAACAACACCGTGAGTCGCTCTTATTTGGGCGTCGTGGATTTCAACCCCCACCCCCCCGGTTTTCCTTTTCCCAGGGAAAACATCACGTTGCAAAGTGTTCATTCACAAAATAAGTGCCTGACATTTGGGACTTTGAAATCAGTCCTCATCACCCAGCACGGGGCTGGAGAAGTGGCAGGGAAAATCGACTTGCAGCAGTCGCTAAGGGCACTGGAGGTGGGGGCACTGACAAGTGCTCACAGAGAGATTTCCCAGCAGCAGGAGTTGGTGTAAAGCATCTCGTGTTTGGTAAACTATGTCTCCTTGTGCACTCTGTTATTCCTGACTTGTTATTCTGTAACTGACCAATGATATCTGTTCTTGACACTGCTCCTGGCAATGCGAGACAGAAACATTCACCTCTAAGAAACTCTAAGGATCTCTTTGCCTTTGCATGAATAAAGATCTCTGCCTTCTGATGATTCTGAGAATGGAGTTTCTTTTGTTGCAATGGCCCTAACCAGGGGCTGTGGTGCAACACTGAGGAGGCAGAAAGGATTTTGGAGGAGAAAAATTGGTTGTCAGGATACAGGAAGAACAATTCGCTTTTTGCTTTTAAACTTGGTGGGGAGATCACAGAATGCCAGGAAGGTTTGGGTGGGAAGGGACCTTAAATCCCATCTTGGGCAGGGACACCTCCTGCTATCCCAGGCTGCTCCAACCTGGCCTTGGGCACTGCCAGGGATCCAGGGGCAGCCACAGCTGCTCTGGGCAACCTTACCACCCTCAGAGGGAAGGATTTCCTTCCAACATCCCACCAAACCCCAGCCTAACGCCATTCCCCCTTTTCCTGTCGCTCCGTGCCCGTGCAGAGCAGCTCCACACAAGGCAAAGCAGTCACCCCCAGCCCCCCAAAAACCCCCAAAACCTCACCTGTCGTGAACCTTGGCTTGGTGGGTGGCTCCTGCACGGACATGGGGAAGGTGGCCGAGGCAGGGGAGGACTGTGCCCGGGACAGGGGCCGGTGTCCCCCGAAGGACACGGGCATGCCAGCAGCCTCCAGCGACGCCTGGTAGTTCCTCAGCTGGTGGATGCGCTGCTGCTCCAGGAGCAGGGCTTGCTGTGGGCAACAGAAGCAGGCACTTGCTGAAAGGGCCTTCCCAAAAAGGGTTTTTGAAGGCTGGCGGGCTTGGACTCCTCTTCCTCGCATGTGGCATTCCTAGGGCCAAGCCAGGCAGGGACAGCACGTGGAGTCCTGAGCCTGGTGCACACTGCCAGGGTCACAGCTCCATCCTCACCAGAACCTCCTACACTGCCAGGGTCACAGCTCCATTCTCACCAGAACCTCCTACACTGCCAGGGTCACTGCCAGGGTCACAGCTCCATCCTCACCAGAACCTCCTACACTGCCAGGGTCACTGCCAGGGTCACAGCTCCATCCTCCCCAGAACCTCCTACACTGGCAGAGGCAGCTCCATCCTCACCAGAACCTCCTACACTGCCAGGGTCACTGGCAGAGGCAGCTCCATCCTCACCAGTACCCCCTCATCCTCCTCCCCCTGTGCTCCCACCCTGCTGCACTGGGGCATTTAACAGTGAAACACTCCAGGCCATGGAATGACTCCAAACCAACTGGATCCCAGGCTGGAGAGGAAGCTCTGGCTCTCTGTGCAGCCCCACCATCAGCTGGACAGGCTCCTGGTCAGAAGGGATGGCTGTTCCACCCCATTCCCTCCATTTATTCCCTCCTGCTCTGAGGCAGAAGGGTTCCAAGAGGAGGTAAAGACTTTAAAGACTCCTGAGGTGTGGCCATGGATTCAGGCTGTGCTTTCAGGGAAATGCTGTCACTGTGGTGCATCATTAGCAACACAGGATTATAGAATCCCAGCATGGCTTGGGCCTTACAGCTCATCCCATCCCACCCCTGCCATGGGCAGGGACACCTTCCACTAGCCCAGGTGGCTCCAAGCCCCATCCAACCTGGCCTTGGATGCTCCCAAGGATCCAGGGGCAGCCACAGCTCCCCTGGGCAAAAGTATCTGCTGAGCAACATCCCACTGGCATTCCTGGAGGACATGGATGGGCTCCACTACACTGTGCTACCTCCTTATTGGATTTATCACCTGCGACCCACAAGCCTCCGGTGTTTTCCCTCCAAAGTGAGCCTGGCTGGAGGCTCTAGGATCTGCAGTCCTGAACCAGGAACACCCTTCCACTTGTCCCCTGCTCCCTTGTGCAGTATTTCTCCGGAAAAACTAGTTTTAAACCACTAAATAAAATGCTCTGCTGGTGGCTAGTGCTTGGAAATGCCAGGCTGCACCTTGGACTCGCCAAAGGAAGAGCCACACAAGTGGCTCTGTGCTGCAAACACACTGCATTTCCTGCAGGTGAGCCAGGCTCTCCTCCCAGGGAAGGAATAGCTGGTTTTACACTGGATTCCTTCACCCAGCTCCTTTTCCCGACCCTCAGGGGCTGGCTCCCCTCAGAGCCTCCCGAGACGAAGGCCCTCAGTCCCCGCCGGGGCTCACCTGGCGGAAGAGCAGCTCCTGCTCCGCCTGCCTCTGCCCGGACTCCAGCTCCTGCTGCGGCTCTGCCTCCTCCTCGTCGCTCTCGATGGGCTCCTGCTTCACCTGCACCACGCTGGCCAGCGCCGGGGGCTCCTTCTGGCCGGCGGCCCGCTCGCCGTAGGGCTCCTCCAGCAGGGCCTGGTGCTCGCGCAGCTCCTCCTCCGTCTCCTCGGGGTGGCTCTCGTGCTGCCGCGCTGGCTCCGCCGGCTTGGAGATGATCTGCAAGTGGCCAACTGTGGTCAGCCCGCTGGCACTCACCCCAGGGAGGGGGGAAAGCGGCGCCTTGGGTTTTAGATTTTAGGTTGTTTCCCAGCCCTGGCCTGCCCAGTGTCACTCTGCAGTTCCCTGGAGCTCGTTCAGTGCTGTTCTCTCATGCTCACACACACACAACAAAGCCTCTCCAGCTCTCCAAGGACACCCAGACCCTCCTAGGCCCAACAACTGCAAACCACAATCTTGAGAAAGGACGGTAACCTTGGGGAAATTCCATCATTAGCTAAAGTTTTAACTGGTGAATTGATGCTGATGTGCAAAACCTATAAAACCAAACCTATAAAAGGGTGAAGAACTCCTGACCTGTCATCCACCTTGGGATCCACTGGTGCAGGAGCCTCCAGACCCCCAGGGTGTGACCTCTGAAGGCCTTTCCAATAAATCCCTCCTTTATTCCTTTATTCCCGTTTCTAGGGAGCCATTGAAGGCATCAAAAGCTCTCCCCATTCTCCAGGCTCACGGGAAAAGAGCAGTTCTGGGTTGTTCTGCCTCACAATCCGGGCCCGGAACAATCCAGGGAAAGGTCAGGGCAGCCTTGGCATTAAGGGCTCTGAGAATCCTGTGTCCCAGGTAGTGACACCCCCTTGTTTTCCACTTCATCTTCCCTTGAAGGGACAAGAGCCTCTTGTTCCTGCACGCCTCCAGACGCTGCTCCACTCACAAACCCACGGAGCGACCTTGGAGATGCTTGGCAATTAAATTCCCAAAGAACACGAGGGACACAAAGCCTCCAAGAGGGGTTTTGCTGCCTGCTCGCCCAACATCACCTCGAGTCACGCCCTGAGTTTCATCTGTGAGGCTGAAATAGAAAACCTGCACTCTTGAGAGGAAGCTCAGGACAGCAGAGCTGAGAGCAAACCTCAAGAGCAGCACTGTTCCAACCTGACCTCCCCAACCAGACACAGCAAACTCCCCTGAGAGCAGCTCCTGAAGCAAAAGGAACAATTTAATTTTCACTGCAATTCACTCAGACTTTTTCCTAAGTTCATTGGAAAGATAAAATTCACAGTTCTCTGTCGCAGACTGCTTGTGATTTTTATTTGGGATGTTAAAAAAAAAAAAAAACAACCCAAATGTGACCTGTTTTTAACTCCAGCATAGGAAAACCAATCCATTTCCTCCCTTTCAAAGAGCTCGGGCTGCCCCTGCTCCACAGGCTTATAAAGAAACTGCTGCACTTTGAAAGCTGTCAGGGCAAGGTTTAACGAGGATTAGGTCACTGCTATGGAGAGCAATATTGATTTTAAATCTAATAAAGCTAAATCAAAGCATGGTCATTGAAGGGAGGAGGGAGGATTTGTCAGTAACCTGCTCTTTGAAGAACAGCAGCTCCAACCTGGAATGAAGGCTTTTTCCTACCCCAAAAGCAGGAAGGAAGGCTCTGCCATGTAACTTCAGCAAGGCAGAGGGGCAGGAATGGAGTTAAATCTGGCAAGGGACATGAAGGGCATGAGGGAAGAAAAGAGGAAGAGCAGGGAGATCCTGGAATGAGGGATCTGGTGACACACGACACAGGAAAGGCCAAGGCACTCACTGCCTTATTTAAGAGCATCCTTCAGGAACCCCAGGACTCTGACACCAAGGAAAAGTTCCCTTGGTGCAGAACCACCAGGTTTGGACAACAGTTAAGAAAACCTGGATATACTTCAGCCCCTGGGACCCTCATGGGCTGCACTCACAGGTGATGGGACAAGAGGCCATGGGCACCAATTAAAACCCATGGAATTCCTTCTGAACACAATAAAACTTTATTTATTTTTTTTTTTCCTGTGAGGGTGGTCAAACACCTGAACAAGTTGTTCTTGTTCTGGAGTCTCCATCCTTGGAGCTCTCTGGGCATCCTGCTCAAGCAGGGACTCTGCCCTCAGTGACCTGGGGAGGTGCCTGCAAAGGTTCAGGGATCAAAACTCCTCGAGGGTTTTTGTGAGCTTCCCCCTGCTCCCCCCCAGCTTCATTCCTTATAACACACACTGAATAACCAAGCCACAGGAAGCCAAAAGTTCTTCCCCCAATTTTCTTTAAGCCCTCTTAAGGCTTGATGAATATAATCTCTTTTAAAGATAATTCAATCATCATAAACCATCTGCTACTTGGTTGGGTGTTTTTTTTTTTTCCCTGCTTGGATGGAAGGTCTCAAGCTTTTGAACTTAATACCTTTTGAACTTCTGAACTTCTGCACGAGGTAATTGCTGGGAAAAATAACTTACCATGCCATTGTCATACCCAGTGGGAATGAGAGGCAGTGTAATTCCCTGGAAGTTTTAAGTTATTCCTGCTCCTTAAAAATGTGAGAATGAAAGGAAAACCACAGTGAAGGTTGAAAAGGCCAAGTGGTCAATGACATTTCAGCCACTCTGTCTGCTCTCCCCTTGCAAAGGGAATCCCCTGGTCTGTCCCTGGTTCCAGTGATGCCTGAAATGGCTCCCTAGGAACAGAGAGCAGACAGGAATAAAGGAATCAAGGAGGGATTGGTTGGAAAGGCCTTCAGAGGTACACTCTGGGCTCCAGAGGCTCCTGCCTCAGTGCATCCCAACATGGACAAGGACAGCTCCCGAGTTCTTCCCACTTGGATCTCAGCATCAATTCCCCAAGCAGAAGCCAGGCAAGGATGGAATTTGCCCAAGCTTGCCCCCCTGTCCCCAAGATTGTGGTTTGCAGTTCTTGTTGGGCCTAGGAGGGTCTGGGTGTCCTTGGAGAGCTGGAGAGGCTTTGTTGTGTGTGTGTGAGCATGAGAGAACAGCACTGAACGAGCTCCAGGGAACTGCAGAGTGACACTGGGCAGGGCAGGGCTGGGAACATAGAAAAGTTAAACCCTAAGGCATCAGCAGCTGCTGCAGCCCTGCTCTAAAGGATGATTCTGCAGAGAAAACACTGTCACCAACTCATTCCACCAAGCACACTGACTGCCTGCATCCCAGGCCCATGAAAACTCCCTAAAAATCCTCCATTTCTGCAGCTTCATGAGCACGTGCAAGCACAACTGAAAACTGGAGGGAATCAAAGTGCAAGGAGCTGGCTGGAAAGGTAGCACTGAAGATGCTTGTAAACATATCTGAAATAGTAAACACAGAGCACCATAAATAACTCCTCCATGCCTTAATTAGCTCTCTGGCTTCCTCTGCCACTCGGTTACTCCTCTGTTTTCACACCCAGTGGCCTCTGGCTGTCACGAAGTGCCACCATAAAGCTCTGGTGAAGGCACTGCCTCTCCAGCCTCAGGCAGATAACGACTTCACTCTGGAATAAATCACAACTCCCTAGTCACAGGCATTTTTAAAAGGCTCCATGCAGCTGGCAAGAGCTCTCCTCCACAGCTTTGAAAGGCAAAGAACAGAAATTTTAAAAAATAATAATAAAAAAAAAACCAACAAAAACACCACCACATAGCAAAGCCAGGTCATAAATACAGGGAAAAGCAAAAAGTTCATCATTTTTCTGTGGAATGTTCCATGAGGGGGAAAAAAAGCTGAATTTTTTTGCTAGCGACATTTCAGCTGGCCTTGGATTTGCCCAGTAGATGTGACAAACAGAATCACAGAATCATTAAGGTTGGAAAAGACCTCCAGGACCTTCGAATCCAACCTCTGAGCATCACCACGCCCATGAGTCCACACCAGCTTCTCCAGGACACCTTTCTCCACAGTGCCAAGCTCCTGGGACACTGAAGGAGACCCTGAAGGTGCCACTAAACAGGTCAGAGGCAGCTGTTTACACATCAGAGATCCAGCAGGAGTCTCCAACAGAAAAATTATGGAATGGTTTGGGCTGGATGGGACCCCCATCCCCCTCGGAGGGGCTCCCATCCCACCCCTGCCATGGCAGGGACACCTCCCACTGTCCCAGGCTGCTCCAACCTGGCTTTGGGCACTGCCAGGGATCCAGGGGCAGCCACAGCTACTCCAAGAGGAGTTTTGGACAAGATGTGATTCAGAATCTCACCCAGAATCTCACTTCATGTCTCAAACCCCCACTGGCAACTCGAGCAAGGCTCTTTTCATTACTCACACCTCTGCTGTCAGGGGGGTTCAGCCCTGTGAGTTTATCCCCTCCTTAAAGCAAATGCCAGTGGCACCACCAGGATGAGCAGAGCCAGGACCTGTGCTTTCCACATGGATCCTGAGCAGAGGATCTCAAAGGGGATGAGCTTTGCTACACTCAAGTGATCCCAAATTCGCTTCCAACAGTGCCAGACCAGGGACTCAGAACCCACACGGGATCCACAAGGATCTCATGTCACCTCCAAGGGTGTCCCTCCTTCCCTGCCCTCACTTGTCCCATTCCAAGTCACTGCTCCAAAGCCTCACACGTCAAGGCTTCACAATCAAAGCCCCCATGATGATTATTCTTATTATTTTTATGTAAAACAACTCATTTTTCCTTAGCTGCCTTCCTGGAAATGGCAAGACTTGCTTTGGCTGCAGTCCCCTCAAAAACTTCATCTGCTGCAGACACCTAACAGGGAACACTTAGGGCCAAAATCCCAAGGTTTGGAAAAATCACACTGAATTAAGAAGGGCCTTATTTGGGAGCATATAAATACATAAAATACTTCAGGGCTATTATCTACAGGAAATCCGCAAATACAAAAATGAACTTGCAGCGCTATCTGTCCTGTTCAGAATTAACTAATCTTTTCTTCCTAGCCACGCCCTTAACTCTTCCACACACGAGGGCCCTAAAATATCCCCAACATCTGGGAAAAGTCTTTCTCCGTGTCAGCACTTGGATGCTGTCCCGTGGGATAAATCTGCCACACGCACGCAGCCCAGCGATTTTAACTCGTGGATAGAACAAACCCAGCGTGGGGAAGCCTCCCCTCTGCCACCAGTTTAATGAAAGCCTCTCTGCTGTTAGGGGAGAGCTCTGGGCACTGACAAAGCTGGAATTCAGAGAGCTCCAGTGGCTCTCCAGCTCCTGGGAGGTCCGGGAGAAAGTCTGAATGAGCTCAGCGGACACGTCACGGCTGAGGCTTTGGAAAAGCTTTAAAAAGCTTTGCTTCATGCAAAAAAAAAAAAAAATAAAAAAAAAAAAAATCAAATCCCTGCAGCTGACCCTTCCCTGAACAAAGGAGCCCCACTCACTGCTCTGCTCCCGAGGAGGGCGTGCAGGGGGAGGGAATGGCATCCCTGGGGAGCAGCGGGGCTGGCACCGCTCCGGGAGGACAGCATTGACGTCAGTGCCTTGTGTAACCATCCTGCCCCAGCCCCAGCCCGCCTTTGGGGGTGGGGGGGTGTGGGTGGGGGTCGTGGCTCCTTGCACTCTCCCACCCAGCCCCTGGTGGCTGTGTTTGCCCACAGGAATGGAGGAAATACTTGGAGGGAGCTCCGCTGTGAGTGAAACCGCTGCGGTCTGAAGTGCCACAGGCTGGTCCTGAGCCCCAAACCTGCTCCTGGAATTGCTGCTTTTCCTAAGGAAAGCCAGCACTGGGACTCCTTGGGAGGAGTGTTCAGAGAGCCTCAAAACAGGACAAATCCCAGCATGGGTTGGGTGGGAAGAGACCTCAAAGCCCACCCAGTGCCACCCCTGCCCTGGCAGGGACAGCTCCCACTGTCCCAGGCTGCTCCCAGCCCCAATGTCCAGCCTGGCCTTGGGCACTGCCAGGGATCCAGGGGCAGCCACAGCTGCTCTGGGCACCTGTGCCAGGGCCTGCCCTCCCTCCCAGGGAACAATTCCTTCCCCATATCCCACCTAAATCTACCTTCTTGTAGCTTAAAGCCATTCCCTGTGTGCTGTCCCTCCATGCCTTGTCCCCAGTCCCTCTCCAGCTCTCCTGGATCCCCTTTAGGCTCTGAGCTCTCCCTGGAGCCTTCTCCCCTCCAGGCTGAACACCCTTAAGTCCCTCAGCCTTTCAGCAAACACTTCAACCAATCTGAATAACTCCCCTCACCAATGCTCCCTGGTGTTCTCATGCCTGAGAGAGGTCCAGGGATGAGAGGTTTAGGGATGAGAGGTCCAGGGATGAGAGGTCCAAGAATGAGAGGTCCAGGGATCAGAGGTCCAAGAATGAGAGGTCCAGGGATGAGAGGTCCAGGGATGAGAGGTCCAAGGATGAGAGGTCCAGGGATGAGAGGTTTAGGGATGAGAGGTCCAAGGATGAGAGGTCCAGGGATGAGAGGTCCAAGGATGAGAGGTCCAGGGATGAGTTTTAGGGATGAGACATTTAGGGGTGAGAGGTCCAAGGATGAGAGGTTTAGGGATGAGAGGTCCAGGGATGAGAGGTCCAAGGGTGCGAGGTTCAGGGATGAGAGGTTTAGGGATGAAAGGTCCAGGGATGAGAGGTCCAAGGGTGAGAGGTTTAGGGATGAGAGGTGCAAGGCTGAGAAGTTTAGGGATGAGAGGTCCAGGGATGAGAGGTTTAGGGATGAGAGGCCCAGGGATGAGAGGCCCAAGGGACAGGGATGAAAGGTCCAAGGGTGAGAGGTTTAGGGATGAGAGGCCCAGGGATGAGAGGTTTAGGGGTGAGAGGTTTAGGGGTGAGAGGCCCAGGGATGCTGGAGGTAGAGCCCACACACACACACACCCCCACAGCAGGGGCCCCGCAGTCACTGCCCCGGAGGGGAGGAAGGCGCTGCAAGCCCCGTGCCTACCTTGTTGATGTGCAGCTGCTGCTGCTGGAATTGCTGTTTGTGTTTCTCCAGGAACTGCTGGTGCTGCTGCTGGATCACCAGCTGCTGCAGGGCCTGGGCGTTCTGGGGCAGGGGAGCAGACTGGGTGCGCCCGAGCGGGCGGTGCTGCCGCAGCTTGTGGATCGAAGGGGAGACCCTCTCTGCACCCACCAGGGGCTGTGCGTGCAGGGGCAGTCCTGAAAGATACCAGTCTGAAGATAATATGGAGGAAAAAACAGCAGAGGAGAAACGAGAGGAAGAAGAGGAAGAAGAAGAAGAAGGGAAGGGAGAAAATGGCTGTTGAGTAACGCTGGTGGTACCGTGTCAAACCCAGCCACCTACAGCTGCCTTCAGAGAGAGCAGATCCATTCATCACCACTGCACACAGTGATGCTCTGCTTGGTTTGAGTCCTGTGGCTGCCTGCTCACTCAGAGAACCCTCTGGAAACATTTCATTTCTTGAAACCAGCAGCACCTCACAGACCCTTCCGAGACCGCAGAGGTCTGGAGAAGTTTAAGCCTCACTCACAGCTTGGTTCAGGGATGGATCCCAGGCTCAAGCTGCAGGAACCAGCAGTTGTCCCTCACAGGGGCTCCCTGGATACTCCCTTGATGACAATGAGCTGGAAAATCCCTGTGCTAAGCCCCTGGAACAGGAGCTCTCCAGGAGCTGTCAGGTCACAGTGTGCCTGCAGTAAGTCAGAGGCCAAGGTGACAAAGAGCAGGAATTGTTTCCATCTCTGCCCTGTGCAGACATGCCAGCGAGTTAGCAAAACCCAAAAGGTTCTTTTGGGATCACTGGGGTTGCTGACACACCCTTGGCTGCCATGTGAAACACCCCCTGAGCTCCGGGAAGGACACATCTGTAGGAAGTGTCCTCTCTCTCTAGCTGTTCTCGGGGTGAGGCTGTTCCAGCCCTCAGAAAACACTCCTTCCCACTCTTCTGAGAAAGCTGGGGCACCCTACACAGCCAGCAAAGCCCAGCCCAAGCAGGGAGGAGCTGAGCACACACATTTGCTTTCCTTACAGCTCGGGATAAAAGGGCACTGCTGGGAGCTGCTGCCTCCCCAGCAGGGACAGGGCTGCAGTCACTTGTTTTTTGGGGCAAGAAGCATCTCTGCTCTCCTCAGGCTGTGCTTCAGGAGAGGCTCAGGCTGCCCAGAAGTCTTCAGCCAGCTCGGTGCTGAGGATGAGAAGCACCTTGACATTTGTGTGCCAGGGATGTCAGCTCCTTCCTTCCCCAGCCATCCCCACAACTGCCCTGCGTGGAAGGAGCTGACTCATGTGAAAGCCTCTTTTCTCAGAAGAGTTAAAAGGAGTTTCTCCCACTCTCTGCTTTTTTTTTCTGACAGGAATCACGTGAAAGGGTATTTGATTTGACAAATGTGTCTCCACAGATGTGCACACACAGGTCTGCCTGTGAATGCACAGATAATTGGCAAAGATGTGCTCCTTCTCCCCCAGAGCACAGCTCCTCCTCCTCCTCCTCCCTGAAGTTCAAATCAGACAGCAGAGCTTGCACAGGGTGTTTTGGGAGGCTACCTTCTTCTGAGGCAATGGCCAAGGTGCCCAAGCATCTCTGAGGCAATGGCCAAGGTGCCCAAGCATCTCTGAAGCAATGGCCAAGGTGCCCAAGCTTTCCTGGGAAAGCTTTCCAGGAGACATCATGGAATCCTGGAATGGTTGGGCTTTGGAGGGACCTTAAAGCTCATCTCACCCCTGCCACGGGACACCTTCCACTGTCCCAGGTTGCTCCAAGCCCTGAGAATGTTCCGTGAGGACTGTGGAACACCAGGACACAGTTGTCACGACCTGAAGGATACCACCCCGAGTAACCTGTCCCGAAAGGAATGCCTCAGCTGAGGAATTCTGGTCCAGCTTCCCAGACTGGCCATGTCTACCATCTCCAGAGCTCAAGGCTCTCCAGCAGAACCCTAACAAGGAATCCCCAAGCATTAACTGCAGCCCGGCAGCACTCAAGGCTTTGGGGGAGCACGTGGGAGCTCGCTGGCTCTCAGCTGCTGCCTCTGGAACGTGTGTTTCTCCTTGTTGCTGTGTCCTGGCTCCTCCTCCCGAGTGCTGGACTGTGCCCAGGTCGTGCTCACTTGGAAAACACCGCAGGGAGCAGGAGGAATTCGCTTGGAAGTTCCAACAGGGCACGCTGGAAGCCAAGGGAAGCACCAACACCACACTCCTCTGCTTCGTGCTCCTAAGCTTATCCCAACCCCGTGGGTATCCCAGGGATTGGGAGCTGCAGCCAGGACACTTCAGGGGCTGGCACCTCCCAAGAGCTTCCATCAGGAAGGGAAGGGAGGGAAGGAAAACCAAGACATCAGAACATCCTTTGTCCCGGCGCCACACACACAGGAAGCCAGGAGCGAGTCCCGGTGGGAATTAGTGCTTTGAGCCCAGCCTATTTATAGCCCCAGGCCTTCCCACAGGTAGTTCATTCTGAAAAGGCAGCACCGGGAGTGACTCACGGCAATTAGAAGTCCTGGGAAGGGAAGGCACAGCAAACAGACCCAATCTGCTGGTTCTGCCACCTACTGCTATTTGTGTGATCGGTGGGAAGGAAGTGCTTGAATCCCCGATTTTCTAAGTGCCTTTCGTACTTCCACGGAACAGAAAGCGCCCATGGAAAACAGGAATCATAGGATGCAACGTTTCTGGTCAGAAATCCAACAAATAAAAAGAGTCTGCAGCTTTCAGCTCCCAACTTTGGCTGTCCTGATGGAACGACAGCGTTTCCTTTCACCTCACCTCAGTGAGCTGGGACACCTGGGTTTGGAAAAATCCCCACTAGCCAAGGAACCCACAGACACTGCCCAGGAGGTTTTTGTGTGGTGCAGGAGCTGGAGGCTGCCCTGACAGCAGCCCCAAGGGATCCCTGCTGCCTCCCCTGCGTTTTCCAGGTGCTCACCTGTGACCAGGGGGGTTTGTGCAGTTGGCTGTTCCAGTAAGACCATGTGCTGCAGGAGGGGGTTGTGTGCAGTGCCCCCATCCCTCTCCAACGTTGTAGTGCTCAGGTAGGGAGTGAGGTGAGTGCCAGGGAACAGGGAGATGCGCTGCTGTAGGGTGGGGATGGCGGCGAGCCTCTCCGCGTCCTGCTGGCCTTGGGCCGCCTGCAAACACACCCAGCACGGGGTGAGGGGACAGCCCAGAGGGGATCCCAGCCCCACTGACAGCCCAGAGGGGATCCCAGCCCCAGTGCCACCCCAGAGGGGATCCCAGCCCCACTGACACCCCAGAGACTGATCCCAGCCCCACTGACACCCCAGAGACTGATCCCAGCCCCACTGACACCCCAGAGGGGATCCCAGCCCCACTGACACCCCAGAGGGGATCCCAGCCCCAGTGCCACCCCAGAGGAGGAGCCCAGGGGGATCCCAGCCCCAGTGGCACCCCAGAGGGGATCCCAGGGGGACCCCAGCCCCAGTGTCACCCCAGGGGGGATCCCAGCCCCAGTGCCACCCCAGAGGGGGACCCCAGCCCCAGTGGCACCCCAGGGGAGCAGCCCAGCCCCACTCACGCTGGAAGGGCCGGTGGCAGGCAGTCCCAGGGTGATGTTGGGCAGGGAGGGCGAGGTGTAGAGCGGGAGCTGCGTCACGGAGCCCTCGCGGTTCACGAGCCTGTGAGCCAGGCTGGGCTGGAAAGGAGAGCGAGGAGGGGGCCCTGGTGAGAGCCCAGCCCCAGAGCCCCCCAGGACACAATCACCAGGAGAATGCAGCAGGAGGGGACATGGAGCCTCCAGAGCTGGAGGGATGATCCATGAGGATCATCAGATCCTGCACAGACACCTCACCAACCCCACCCTGGGCATCCCTGTCCTGGAATTCCTGGAGCTCTGGCAGCCTCGGGGCTGTGCCCATTCCCTGGGGAGCCTGGGCAGTGCCCAGGAGGAAGAAATCTTCTCCTAGCATCCAACCTAAACCTCCCCTGGAACAGCCACGTGCTGTTCCCTTGGGACTTGTCCTTCTCAAGCATTTGCCCTTTTAAAGGTGAAACAGATTATCCTGGGGGGAAAAAAAAAAGAAAAAAACAAACCCAAGCCTTAAAATTGGTGTTTTTCTCTTTAGCAAATAAAAGACAATTTATGTTATTTACTAACGTGTGTTAGCATAAATCAGGCTTCAAAATCTCATCCAAAAGCCTTAAGGTTGCATTTACAGAGCTATTTGCTGCTTTTCAGGGTGAAATGGAAGATTTGCTCATTCCTCTCACGGGCGTTTGAAGCAAGAACACTTTAGCAAAAATGCCTTTAATTTCCAAACAAGGCTGATTCGAAATAGGCACTGGAAAAGCCATTACAGAAATGACAATAAACTGATTTTCCTGTTGGGAAACCAGAAGCTCTGATCTACCCTGCAGTCTCTGAGGGTGGCTTTCCAAGGTAAATGGAATTCAGACTTCCTGAAGACTCCTACAGAAGTCTGTTAAACCCAGGTGCTGTTGTGAACAAGGGGGTTTTGTTTCACTCAACATTCTGTTATGGGGCACCTAAGTCGTGGCTGTCCCCATCCCTGGAATTGTTCAAGGCCAAGTTGTCCCACCCCAGGGTGCTCCAAACTATCCTAGGGTGCTCCAAACCCAAAATCCAGCCTGGCCTTGGACACTTCCAGGGATGAGGCACAGCTTCTCTGGGCAGCCTGTGCCATTGTTTTTTTTAACATCCTCATTGTAAAAAAAAAAACAAAACCTTCATTTTTCTCTCTAATCTAAAGTGACTCTCCATGTGATTATTTGTACCCACACAGTTCTCCTTCCAAGTGATTTTTGAGCACTCCTGGCAATTTTGCTTTAATTTAAATTACATCATGTCAGCGTGCCATTGAAAATAAGACACTTATTGTCAGCAGAGGAATGAAATATTTTGCTGATGTCACAAACGAAACAAAACTACATCCATTTTCCCCTCTGAAACAATCAATACCCTGGAGCTGTGCCTCAAAGCCTCTCCTGAGGATTTGATGTGGAAAGCAGAGGAGAGCCTGATGCTCTGGGCATCTGGGATTTGGCAGTGTTATCATCCCTTCCAACAAGCAGCCCTGGATTGCACACAGCCACCCCTGAATGCACAATCTGCAGCTGCACTCAAGCAGCTCTCACAGGCTTGGACCAACTGCAGTGGCAGGGGAGGGGAAAAAACCCTTTAAAAACAACATTTCCCAACAGAAAGAGCCTGCTGGAAAGGAGGCAGAGCCTTTCCCAACTGAAGGCACTCCAGCGATGAACTCTTCCACCACACCTGCTGCAGGGGCTGGTGCAGGCAGCTAGCAAGCAGCAGGACACATTTCTCATTTGAAATAAGGGGGGAAAAACAGCTTTATCTTCTCAGGAACACCCAAACGTTGCTCAGCATTTAATGGTGGGAACATGGGAAATCCTGGGTCAGGTGGTGGGAAAGGAATCTCCAGCACTTGAGCTCCCAGGTCATGCAGCTCCTACTGAGGAAGAAGATTTTAAAGACACCAAACCCCGCTCATTTTTTTCCCAAATACAGGCCCAGTGGATGAGCTGGGATCCCATGACAAGAATGCTGAAATGAAATGCAGAGTTACTTTGCTTTGGCAGGACAGGGGCTTTTGTTTTTTTCCAAATCATTTGTGGTGCTCGTGCCTCAGCCTAAGGCACAAAATTGCAGCATTACAAGGAGTGGATGGAAAGGCTTTTTTCTTGTGGCCATTTGATTAGGTGTTGGGGGGTCTAGTCCCAGAGGATCAGCTCCAATTATTGAGCTGAAAAATCAGATGGATGAGGAGAATGCTCCAGCTTCACATCCACCTGCAGGAGATGACTCCCACTTCATGGAATGGTTCGGGCTGGAAGGGACCTTAAAGACCATCAGGACAGGGACTTGTGGGAAGCTGCCTGCTCTATTAATGTCCCTAAAAATCGTCAAATCCACTAATTTTCCCATCAGCAGCAACTGGGGATTTGCAGTTTGCTAAGGGCAGACACGGCTGACATCTCCTGGATCAGCAAAACCTAAACCCAGTGCTCGTCCTCCCGGGGCAAGTGAGGCCTCCACCTCCCTCCAGCTGGATCTGCACACTAATTACCCAAACCTGTGAGGTTCACTCTGGACTGGAATGTGTGCAGGGCAGGGGGCAGTGAAGGAGGCCTACTCCCCCTTATTAAATGCTGTTACAGTACATTAGGAACAAAAATAAAGCGAGAATCTGTACAAAGCTAGAAAGAGACGAGGGCTGACATTTCCACCACCAGAAGGCCTTTTCAATTTGGGTATTTGTGGAGAACAAGCCCCAGCCTGTTTGTGCAGCCCTGCTGCTCAGACAGACTCTATATTCACGGGGCAGCACAGCTACTGGGAAGCTGGGTAACAAGAAATGCACCAGGAGCATCAGACAACCACACTGGTTTCCTACAGACCCCGAGCCCTTGGAAAAGCTGAGCTCCAGGATTCCTGAACACAGGAGCTGCTGTGCTCAGTCCAACCCCACCTCACCCTGCCCTGGGTGTCCATGGATGCCTCAAGTGATGGTGAGAGGTTATGGGATTATAAACCAGCACATGGCACCAAGATTTCAGGTCCTCAGCTGTGGAGGAGAAGTTTAAACCCATCCCCTTTAATCCAGTCCTGGTTTGGTCATATTTAGGCCAGCCTGCTGCACACAATAAAGCCACCCTACATACAAGAATAAACTCCCCAAGCATTAAAATACCTGCATTTGACCTTGCTGAATCCCTCTATTTTCACTTTCTCCTCGCTACAACACCACTGCAAGTCACCACAAGCTGCCTGAGAGCTGGTTCAGGGCAGATTTAATAAACAGATAAGGCATCCTGTCAGCCCAGGCTGAGAGGTAACTCCCAAAGCCTGCTCCGAGTCACATGCCAGGGTTTTCCTCTCGTGTGGGTTGGTCCCAAAGCCCTCCCCAAGCTGCTGAGTGTGACAGAGCAGAGGGAAGGAGGGCTCTGTACCTCTGCTGGGATGCTCGTCACTGATCCTGCAATTCCGTTCTCGGTGCTGATGTTGTTGGAGCTGTTGTTCGGGGAGCTGGGACCAGATCCAGGAGCGCTGTTGCACGCAGAGTCTGGAAAACACATCCAAAACCGACTCTGAGCACTGGGAACCATCTCTGATGGGAATCAGACAGATAACAACCCCTCGAGCTTTGCTCTGGATCAAAGCAGCCCTGCCCCTCCTCCCCTTCTTCCCCCGAAATCTTCCCGGGGCTCTTAAAATACCAACAAACACTTTCAAATGGTTTATCCAAGTGCCTACTCAGCATATTTGAGTCTTTCTCCCCATGGGAATCTCTCTCACAGTGTATTAATAACTTGAAACGAGATTGAAAGACAACAAAGGACTGAAGAGGTCAGACTGGAGGATGCAGGAGCTGCTCTGCTCCATTTTTCTACAAGTGCCTCTGTCACCCTCTTCCCCTCTAACCCTAAAGACACCTCCTTGCAGCAGATCTCCCTCAGAAGGTCTCTCACCTGCTCTGTGGCACAAGTTTCTCCTTTAATTTGGGAAGGGTGATAACATTAACACCTTTTATTTTGAGCTTTCCTCGTCCCCAAGCGTTTGCAAGAGGAGAACCTTCAGTCACAGCTGCAGTGGCTAGGGCTGCTCTTTTTATTCCTCCCTGTTGCTCCAGGAGGAATAAAAGCTAATCTTTACAAGGGCCTGGAGGGACAGGACCCAGGGAATGGCTTCCCAGTGCCAGAGGGCAGGGCTGGATGGGATATTGGGCAGGAATTGTGGTGGAGAGACCCTGGCACAGGGTGCCCAGAGCAGCTGTGGCTGCCCCTGGATCCCTGGCAGTGCTCAAAGCCAGGTTGGAGCAAGCTGGTCAAGTGGAAGGTGTCCCACTAGATAGAACCCCTTGAGTTCTTCAGGGATTAAACATAATTTCTATTCCCTAAAGCAGGACTGGGTTTTTTTTTTCCCATTTAAAAGTCCCCTCTTACTGTGAGAACTCAGACACTTTTCTAGCAGGATCCAGGCTGGCTCCTTGAACCACATCCACACCAGTGAGAAATGGGAGCTTCCACTGCCATTTCTGAGGGCATTACTGGGAGGAATGGTCAGCCAGCAGAGGCATCCCAGGAGCCATGTGCCCCACAGCCTTGTGTGAGTGAAGGGAATTTGATTTTCAGGTCTAAGAGCCTGCCAGAACTCACAGAGGGTTTGGACAACGCTCTCAGGCACAGCCTGGGGTTGTTGTTGGGGTGTCCTGTGCAGGGCCAGGGTTTGGACTGGATCATCCTCGTGGGTGCCTTCCAACTCAGGATATTTTATGATTCCACCATTCTTAGCTCTTGAAATGATCCTTCCCCTCCTTCAGAGAGGCTGTGACACAGCTGAGCCACCCCGGGGCCTCCCAAAGCCACCTCACTGCCTAAAGGGAGCTCCCTTTGGGTTTGATGCAGTGGTGATCATGTGCCTCGGAGCGAGGCGAGGCTGGCAGAGCTCTCACCGGGCAGTACTTACACAGAGACATCCCTAGATGGTGCTAAGAATTAACTTTATGCTGATCTCCTCGTCCTGTTAGAACGGGGACTTTTCAACAAGGAGCCATCAGCTGAGTCCTCACAGTATCAGCTGCATGGGTAAAACCCCTGGGTCAAGAACCTTTTCCTGTCTTCCACCCTAGCTGACACAGCTCCAGGTGTGTCTCGGGCCACAGGGAGCAGAGATGGGAGCTGCCCCTCCTCAGGAAGCTGCGGATGGGGACGAGGCCTGACCTCAGCCTCCCCCAGGCTGGACAACCNGCGAGGCTGGCAGAGCTCTCACCGGGCAGTACTTACACAGAGACATCCCTAGATGGTGCTAAGAATTAACTTTATGCTGATCTCCTCGCCTCCTTTGCTCTGATCCCACTTACAAACTTCGCTCCTGTTAGAACGGGGACTTTTCAACAAGGAGCCATCAGCTGAGTCCTCACAGTATCAGCTGCATGGGTAAAACCCCTGGGTCAAGAACCTTTTCCTGTCTTCCACCCTAGCTGACACAGCTCCAGGTGTGTCTCGGGCCTTCGGGAGCAGAGATGGGAGCTGCCCCTCCTCAGGAAGCTGCGGATGGGGACGAGGCCTGACCTCAGCCTCCCCCAGGCTGGACAACCCCTGAGCCTGGTTCGACTGAGGCACACAAAGGAGCCAGGAATGCATGTGGGAAGAGGAGAAGGGGGTGAGGAATCGAGGAGTTGTCGCTTACCTGCCGTGCCTGTGACGTCCAGCGGGCGCTTCTTGAGCGCTGTCACCACGGGCCCGTCCTTCCTGCGCAGGAGGGGACTGCTCCTCCGCTCTGCGACCTTCTGCTTTAGCCTGGAGCGCAGCTTCAGGTTGGGCTCGGAGGCTGGGCAGGACAGGGAAACAGTGTTCGGGTTAACAGGGTCTCAGTAGGGTTAGACTCAGCCTGCAGTTGAGTTGAGTTGAGTTGTGTTGAGTTGTGTTCAGTTGGGTTGAGTTGTGTTCAGTTGGGTTGAGTTGAGTTGAGTTGTGTTGAGTTGAGTTGTGTTGAGTTGTGTTGAGTTGAGTTGTGTTGAGTTGTGTTGAGTTGTGTTGAGTTGAGTTGTGTTGAGTTGTGTTGTGTTGAGGTGTGTTGAGATGTGTTGAGTCGAGTTGAGTTGTGTTGTGTTGAGCTGAGCTGAGCTGAGCTGAGCTGAGTTGAGTTGTGTTGTGTTGTGTTGTGTTGAGTTGAGCTGAGCTGAGCTGAGCTGAGTTGAGTTGTGTTGTGTTGTGTTGTGTTGAGTTGAGCTGAGCTGAGCTGAGCTGAGCTGAGCTGAGCTGAGCTGAGTTGAGTTAAGTTGTGTTGTATTGAGTTGAGCTGAGCTGAGCTGAGTTGAGCTGAGCTGAGCTGAGTTGAGTTGTGTTGTGTTGAGTTGAGCTGAGCTGAGTTGAGTTGTGTTGTGTTGAGTTGAGCTGAGCTGAGCTGAGCTGAGCTGAGCTGAGCTGAGTTGGCTGCAGTCGAGCACTTGCAGGAGGCTAAATTAAGTGAAGTCATTTGCCAACAAATATTTGGATCGCAGGCTTTTCAATACAAGGCTGAGGGAGGGATGCCGGGGCAGGGGGGAAGAAAACACCAAACTCAAACCCCACAGGTGAACCAGGTGATTGTGTGCCTGCTGCTTCGCCCCCAGCTCACAGACAGATGAGCCTGTGTCAGCTGGAGCCACTGTCAGCTCAAGGGGAAGGGCATGAGAGCGTGGCCAAGGAAGGCCAAGGACAGGGAGGAGGAGGTTTGTTTATCTGGGAAGCAGCTTGGGTGACATCAGCCCAGCCCCACACCTCAACCCTATCTAAGGGCACATCGGACACTTGGGAAGGCCTGGGCTGCCCAGGGCAGGTGTGGATGCATTTCCTGTGACCACAGCCCTGTGTGCAGCACGCTTCCGAGAGACTCCCTCCAGATCCCAACCCCTGAGATCCCAAAAAGCCAAGGCAGAGCTCCTGGGGCCAGGACAGCCGGCGACAGCGCCCACGTTATCAAGTGCCCATCAAGTCATGAAGATTTAATTCCAGATTCCTCCTGTGAGTTGATCTCCATCAAGTCAGGAAGATTTAATTCCAGATTCCTCCTGGGAGTTGATCTCCATCAAGTCATGGAGCTTTCATTCAAGACTCCTCCTGTGAGTTGATCTCCATCAAGTCAGGAAGATTTAATTCCAGATTCCTCCTGGGAGTTGATCTCCATCAAGTCATGGAGCTTTCATTCAAGACTCCTCCTGTGAGTTGATCTCCATCAAGTCAGGAAGATTTAATTCCAGATTCCTCCTGGGAGTTGATCTCCATCAAGTCATGGAGCTTTCATTCAAGACTCCTCCTGTGAGTTGATCTCCATCAAGTCAGGAAGATTTAATTCCAGATTCCTCCTGGGAGTTGATCTCCATCAAGTCATGGAGCTTTCATTCAAGACTCCTCCTGTGAGTTGATCTCCATCAAGTCAGGAAGATTTAATTCCAGATTCCTCCAGCGAGTTGATCTCCATCAAGTCATGAAGCTGTAATCCAGATTCCTCCTGTGAGTTGATCTCCATCAAGTCATGAAGATTTCATCCAAGATTCCTCCTGCGAGTCAATCTCCATCAACTCAGGAAGCTTTCATTCC
This sequence comes from Erpornis zantholeuca, assembly GCA_013400515.1. Lineage (NCBI taxonomy): Eukaryota > Metazoa > Chordata > Aves > Passeriformes > Timaliidae > Erpornis > Erpornis zantholeuca. The sequence continues at coordinate 126,749 of VZTN01035271.1, read as the reverse complement.
AGATTCCTCCTGTGAGTTGATCTCCATCAAGTCATGAAGCTTTAATTCCAGATTCCTCCTGTGAGTTGATCTCCATCAAGTCATGAAGATTTAATTCCAGATTCCTCCTGAGAGATGATTTCCTCTGGACGCTTCTTGATCTCCTGAGTCCTGAGTGCAAGACCTGCTGTGGGGTTTGGGGGCTCCTGGCAGAGCTGAGATGAGGACCAGCCCCATCCTTCCCCTTTCCCCACCTCCCAACAGCTTAATCCCTTGGAACCAGCACACCCTGTGCTCGCTCTGCTACCAACCAACACTCTCCAGGGCCAATAATGTGCATTTCTTCAGAAGAACTGAAGCAGGGTTTACAAACTGATCTGAATTAACTGGCTCTGGCTCCCTGCAGTTGGCTTTGACCAGTCAGAGATCAAGCCTGTCGACGTTAATTGCAGGGCTCAGAAAAATCAGAAGGCTGATGAATTCGAGATCAAATGCTTGAAGCTGAGCCATCAAACCAGTGCTTTGATGGGATTTTTGGGAGGAAGAAAACCAAAAAAAAAAAAAAAAAAAAAGAAAGGGAAGAGCTTTTTCATGAATGTTTTGGACAGAAAAATGCCAGCAAGAGATAAAGGGAGCACAGAAGGAAAAAAAAAGTGCTTCCTCAAGATGATGCTTCAAATGCTGAATGAAGTGCATTAGCGAGGGGGGAGTTAGCTGAGAGAGAGAGAATTTGCATATAAAATGGCAGGGGACTGGATGCAAATCTGCTCCCAGGGCACTACTGAAGCATGGAGCAGTTCAAACACAAGCTCAGGCTCCAAGCAGCAACTCCTCCAAGTTCTCTTCGAAACAGAAGCCGACTTGTGATTTTAAAAGCAGTCTTTGGGTACACACCTCCTCCCACATCCTTACGTGCACAGCTTTAATTTGTCCCAGCTCCTGAGCAGCCATGGCTGCCTGGATGCCACACTCATGGCTGGAAGGAGATGATCTTTGAGGTCCCTTCCAACAAAAGCACTCTGGGATTCTGTGGAAGGGGAAGGTGTCACGGCTGGATGCTGATATATCCATTTTAAATCAAGGAAATCTCAGCCCATGCCACAGCTGCTGGAAGGATCTGTCCTCTGACAGAGGAAAACTCGACAATAAAAACTGTGTTTCAGCCCAAATTTTATTGCTGGTTGTTCAGCTGAAGGATGGCTTCTGTTGGGAACACACAAGTGATTAGGTGGCTCTCAAATACAGAGAATGAATGGGTTTGAAACACCTTAAAAATGGGCAGGGAAACGAAAGATTTGGGGTCACAGATCACCCAACACATCCCATATTTAAAGCCACAATAAAAACCTCCTTCCACATAGCAGGAGGTGAACAAACACAGAGAACAAGAGCCTTAAAAGAGAAAATACCTCCAGCACAAGCCACTGCCAGAGCAACGCACTGGAATTTGTCAGATTAAACTATTTTAAGGCAAAATCACTCAGTGCTCTCCCCTCCTGCTCCCTCAGCTGGGGGATCAGGTTTCGAAGCACCAAAAGGTCTATTTAAAGCCCTGCTCTGATTCTGTTGTTTATCCCTGAGATATAATCCCAAATCTAACGTGGCATCAGGACCTCCGAGAGCCTAATCCCTGCATGGATTTAATTGGGTCCGGAGCCCAGAGGAGGTGAATTAAAATCCGGAGCCTCAAACTCACAGAATTTGCATAAAACCTGTTTTAGGGTGAAGGATGGGAGCTTCCAGCGGAGGCATTTCCAAAGCTCTGACCAAGAATTTGGGCTTTTTCAGACTTTTTTTAAACTATTATATAATGAAAATATTTTGAAGCTGGAGAGAGTTGTCTTTCACAAGGGTAAAAAAGGAATTTAAACGACACAGAAGCATCGATACCTGACAGTCAGTGCTGTCTCCAGAACACCAATTCCACTGGAAATCTCCCCAAATTCACCCTGCCAGGCAAGATGCCCAAACAAAGCTTTGCTAACTAGAGCACATTTAAAAACTGGAGACTAAATGACAAGACCTAAGTTTAAAAAATGACTGCTCCTCTACGTCTCCAGGTGAAACATTTAAAACAAACGCCGTGAAATTATCAAAATTCCCCTCCAGCAAACACATGAAGCCCATGCCCAAACCTGAGTCAGCTCCCACAAAGCCAGTGGGATTTCTCGAGCACTGACACACTTGATTTGGCCCATAACAAGGATTTACACAAAGAATATTTTGTTTTCCTCCGAGTGAATTAATAAAGCAGAACATAAGCCAAAAGCTTCCCAGGTTTTCACAGGCTCCAGACCAAGTCACCCCTCTCGTACGTCACTGAGTGCAGCAGGACCCGTGTCATCCAATTCTTCCAACATTTATGTCATTCCCATTGGTTTGTTTATTTTTTTCCTAGAACTGCAGCCCCTGAGCTGCTGAAGCCTGTGGAAGACAAAACTCCACCACGTCCCGGGCAGAGTTCTCCCTGCTCCCACTGCCCATCCACATTTGTGGGATAGAAGCAAAGAATGCAGCATGGAACTCTTCCTCCCAGTCCTTGAACACCTTCATGTCAGCAGGTGGGGACTGCAAAGGTGCCTTGTTCATTTATTATTGTTGTTTTTAAGCTTCAGACTAAGCTTTACCGCTCAGGCAAAAACCCAACAGAGTTATCTCATCTCCCTTCTGACATCCACGAGAAAACTCCACGAGGAGAGGGAGCTTGAGCTGAAGGAGGGGAAATTTGGGTGGGATATTGGGAAGGAATTGTTCCCTGGCACAGGGTGCCCAGAGCAGCTGTGGCTGCCCCTGGATCCCTGGCAGTGCCCAAGGCCAGGCTGGACATTGGGGCTGGGAGCAGCCTGGGACAGTGGGAGGTGTCCCTGCCATGGCAGGGGGGGGATGAGATGGGGTTTGAGGTCCTTTCCAGTCCAATCCTGGGATTCTGTGAGCAGTGCAGGCCCCTGGGAAGCAGAGATGGAGCTGGGAGGACCAAGGAGGAGGAGGAAGGTGAGTTCCCTGAGTGGCTGAGGTCCCCCAGAGGCGACACTAAAGCACAAGGCTTTGTTTGGTCTCCTGCTGGAAGAGGTTTCTCTTTGGGTGCACGACTGACAGGACCCCTCAGGAAATAACCCCCAAGCACCTCCATGTTCCTGCAATCCCAACATCACCACAGCATGCTGGGTGCTCTCCTCTCTCTGGCTCCTCTCTCTTGCACGGAAAAAGAACCACGGAGTCACAGAACCACTCAGGTCGGAAAAACCCTCTAAGATGGAGTGCAAGCATTAACCCAGCACTGCCAAACCCACCATGAACATCTTCTCCCCCCAGAAACATCCCCTGGGCACACCCACAGGGAGTATCTAGGCATTCAGAGATGCACCAGCCAAAGGTGTCTCTGCCAGAGAGAAGAGAACCGTGGAGAACCCCAGAACAGCCTGGGTTGGGAGGAACATTAAAGCTCATCCAGTTCCACCCAGCTGTGCTGCTGGAGGGGAAGGAGAAGCCAGGATGCAGAGCCTCAGTAATCCTTCACAAAACAAGGCCCTGAGCAGCCTGGGACAGTGGAAGGTGAGGGGGTGGAACTGGATGAGCTTTAAGGTCCCTTCCAGTCCAAGCCATTCCAGGATTCTGTGACACGCTCCAGCTCTCCAGGGGATTTAACACAACCCCAAACCAGCCAAAAATCCCAAGAGGAAAAGAGTGTTAAGAAGTGAAATAATTCCCTTTAAACCTGCGTGGTGGTGGTGGTGGTGGTGTCAGCTTTCCAAGGAGCAGCACATTTTAATAGATCCACTGCTCGAGTTTCAGAGAGCAGGGAATGCCAACCTTGTTCCCGGGGAGGAAACGAGGACAGGATTCCTCAGAAGTGCAAAACTGGAAAGCTCTGCTAAAACCCACTTCAGCAGCTCCAAGGAAGGTGTTGACAAACAGCTCGTGGGGTTATCAAAACAGGCTGTCCCAAGCCAGAGCCTAAAATCACTCCCTAAGGATCCTCCAGAGATTCTCCTTAAAGGACCCTGGTGCAGCATGAATGTTACGAAATTTGGGAGACACCAACCTGGGAGCAGAAAAGGTCACTCAGAATCTCCCCTCTCAAAAGCTGTCAATAAAACCCCGACACTAAACCCTCCATGGAACAAAGGAACCTCCCCAGAAGGGGAAACAAAAATCCTTGTGCTAATCCCAGTATTTAACAGCAAAGGCAGGAGCAGCACCCAAGCAAACCCATCTCAGTTCAGTGAAAAATCCCAAAGGAAGAGCCCCAAAGTGCTTGGAGAGAGGGAGCAGAGTGAAATTCATCCCCCAGCCAGGCTAAGAATGGGATTCAGGCAATTAGTAACTGCAGCAGGAAAACAATTCCGTGCTGAAACCAAACAGCCAAGAGAACTGGAACGGAACTTGGGAAAACAAATGAGGCAGAGTTGGATTTCGGGGCACGGGAGGCAGCAGGAGCACACTGCAGGACATGACTGCTCCCCCTGCTCCTAAGAGATCATTCCTGCACCTCCTCCCTCTCCCATAACCTGTGACCATCAGGATGCTTGAAAGCAGAGTGAAAACGTGGAGTATTGGTAAATGCAAAATGACAAATTCCATGGAATCTTGGAATGGTTCAGGCCAGGAGGGAGCTTCAAGCTCACCTTGTTCCAACTCTAACACCTTCCACTATCCCAGGGTGCTCCAAGCTCCATCCAACCTGACCTGGGACACTTCCAAGGATGGGGAACATTTATTCTTCCCCCAAAAAATGCCTCGACCTGTGGGGCACGCTCCCAGCTCTGCAAAGTGAGAGAAAATGATAACTCCAAGTGCCTCCCCACGCCCCCTGAGCTGGTTGGATTCCAGCCCTGGTAATCAGAGCTGTATTGTGATGGGCTCTGTTATTTGAGCTGCAAATATTTAATCAAATTTAATAAAATTGGCCTACATGATATGGAGGTTTTAAATTACCAGCACAAAGCCAGAGCGTTGCCCGGTGCCAAAAATCTGAAAAGCTCACCCGTAATAAAGGACTTTATTTAGGATGGGCTCCAGCCTCCCCTGCCTTTTGTTTACACCAGACTGCTCAGGAGCCTTTCTTCTCCAAGCAACTCAACATTCTTGGCACTGGGGATTCTGCAGGATACTGCTGTGCCAGAGCCTGACGTGCTGTTGCGTTGAAAGGGAAATAAAAGACAACAGTGACCAAAAAAAAATCCTCCCCTGAACCTTAGAGAAGTGAACTCCTTTGTATCCCACACCAGGGCCCAGGAGATTGCTGCTGGTGCCCAAAAAAGAGAACGAGCATTCCGGAAAGCCAAAATCAGCTCAACCTCCTCCTGTTGGAAAACAACAATGGCTTCGGTTGCTTCCACTCTTTAATAATGTGATTAGCTCCATTTATCATCCTTAATTCCCCCTGTCTGACAGCAGGAGTCTGTTCAGCAGGAGCCTTGGCGAGATCCTGGCTGGGTGAGCTGTGCAGATCTCTTCTTTCCCCAGCAGGAATTCCCTTCCAGGACACTGGGAGCAAGGACGGAGACTGCTCCTCCAAGGTGAGGAGGCTTTGGGAGCACAGCAGAGCCCATTCCTACTCTGGGAATGCTAACAGGGTCAGAATGGATCACCTGGCCCTGCAAGGCTTAGGAAAGAGCTGAAAACCTCTTGGAATGAGGCTGCCCACAGGCCCTGAGCGAGAGGTGTGGTGCCAAGGGATGATTCCCTGTGTGGAAACAGTGGTTGGAGAGGAGAGGAGAGGAGAGGAGAGGAGAGGATGCTCTGCCCTTCAGCAAATCCAGGCTTTCAGAGTCCTCCCGAAAGGGCACAGCCAACAGTTCCACTGCCAAAGCCACAGGGGCACCTTTCCCAGGCAAAGCCCACACCTTGGAGGCAGCTTTTGACTGGATTCCTGTGCAGATGAAGTGTTGGTTACCCATCAAGCAAGCAGCCCACCGTGCTGGGGGAGAGGGAACAGAGGCAACTGCGCTGAGGGAATCCATCCAGCAGCCCAGGTGCTGTGGTCCATGATGAGAAATCCCCAAGAGGGGAACATTTCTTCACTGAAAGGGTGGTCAGGCATTGGAAAAGGCTGCTCAGGAGTCACCACCCCTGGTAGTGTTCAAAAAACCTGTGCCATTTGGGGACAGGGGTTGGAGGTGGCCTTGGCGGTGCTGGTGAAAGGCTGGATGATGTCAGAGGGCTTTTCCAAGCTTTCCTGCTGTCCTGAAGCCATTCCCAGCACGGGCAGTGAGCAGAGCTGCTCCCCCAAGGCAGCAGCCCCGAGCTGGGCGGGTTGGGAGCCCAGGCTGCGCTGGCTCTGGTGTGTGATGCGGAGCTGAGGAGCACAGCCAACCCAAACAAGGTGGTTTACACAGTGCAGGGCTTGAGGAGTGACTGACCTGCTGAGCCACCAGGCAGGGAGAAGCCAAACTGAGAGAGGACTGTGTAGGTGTGAACAGAACCCTCAGAGGATGCCCCAGCGCTCGCCCTGGCACGAACCTCCTGATTCACCTCAGGCACAAACTCGCACATCAAATCCCCCAAGAAATGAACTTTTTCTCGGTGCTTTCACACACTTGGGCTGGAGACACTCTGGATCTCTGTGAGAGCTTTGGAGCTGGGAAGAAGCCTCCCAAGCTCTGAGCTCCATCTCCTCACACACCCCAGAGCAGCCCCAGGCTCCCTGGAAGGGAGCAGGTGAAGGGGGAGCAGATGGAGAGCGAATGAAGCACGGCCTGGAAGCCAGGTTTTGGCAAAACCCCTTCTTTTTCAGGGAAATCAGATCAGATTGGGCCAGGGGACAGCAGCCCTACCTGTTTTTCTGAGTGGGAAGTCGTCTTTGGAATCGTACATCCCCAGGACTGGGTGGTTGTAGGTGCCGGAGACGCCGCTTTGGGGTGGGGAGCTCTGGTCCAGAGAGCTGTGCTGGGTCTTCCTGCACAGAAGGGAAGAGAGGGAGAAGGGACAAGCTTTACACTGGTGACGCACAGAGGGGATGAGACACCTCAGGGAGGGGGGAACAGGGCACAGGCCAAGGCTTTGGCTCTGGCTTCCCTTCCTCCTACAAAAAACCCCACTAAAATCCCAGGGACAGGAAGGCAATTCAGTCCCAGTCTAAGACTCCACCTGGGAGTGGAGTCATGCAGGCATTAACCATGAGGACAAATTCTAAGCCTGTAACCTGGGCTGGGTTCTGCTAANGAGAGCTGGAGAGGCTTTGTTGTGTGTGTGTGAGCATGAGAGAACAGCACTGAACGAGCTCCAGGGAACTGCAGAGTGACACTGGGCAGGGCAGGGCTGGGAACATAGAAAAGTTAAAACCTAAGGCATCACCACAATCCCAGCACAGGTGGTGTTACCCCTCTCAACTTCAGCACAAAAGTGAACCTCTCCCCTCCCTAAAATACACCCCAGGCTGAGCAGACCAAGTCTGAGGCCACACAGGTGGCTCCTGCCTCTCCTCCTGCCTCTCCTCCTGCCTCTCCTCCTGCCTGCCCTCCCACCCCAGGAGCTCAGCAGACACGGGGCCAAGGCACTCAGCACCTTTCCAGCTGAACTTCTCCGAGCTGATAATTTATGGCTTTGTTTGAGCAGGCTGCTGGAAGTAAATTACAGTCTGTTTGCCGAGGATATTAAATAATGAATGAGTTTTCTCAGCCTCCTACCAGTTTGTTGGCTGCATCTTTCCTGCTTAATGACTTGTGCCCAGCTTTGCTGTTTCCCAGGAGCTCCACCAGCTCCTGGGAGAAGTCTCCAGTCAGCAGAGCAGCTCCATCAGCAGAATGACTGATTCAGCCACGCAGGTGGCACTCACTGGGCTCCCACAACTTCACTTTGAAGGAATAGGATTTAAACCCTGTGTTTTTATGGATTTGGGGCAACAGAAAGCAAGCTTTGTTTTTTTTGGGGGGGGTGGGAAACAAACAAAAAAGTGAATGTTTGAAATTTTATATTGCCTAGAAGTCAAGCTGAAAATATTTTCCTATGAAAGGTTCTTCAAGGAACCAAAAGGAGCCGTTCCCAGCTGAAAATTGCACAAATTCCTGCCACTTCTCAAGCAGTACCAACCCCCTGAGTGCAAGCCCAACTTCCACCCCTTTGTTAGGAACTCCAAGGGCCTGTTTGGATGTGCTGAGTGACAGAGACTGAGCTCTGCAAGCAGGATCACATTCCCTGGCTGCAGGACCAGCAGCCCAGCTCTGCTCTGTGTGCCCCTCCAGGAATTCCAGGGCTCTGGAAGGAGAGGAAATGGGACACTCCACTCGTGGAGCTTGCAGGAGTGCAGGAAAGCACAGCCCTTCACCCAAGGCATGAGTGCTCCCTGAGCTCCTCCAGGTGCCCAGAAAGGTCACAGGGATGATCCTGGAGGTCTTTTCCTGCCTTGATGATCCCAGGGTTTGTCAGATCACCCTTCAGACGTGCACTGAGTATCCACTCCCACTCCTGTGCTGGGATGTTCATCCACACCTATGGATGCTGGGATCACCCAGAGGATAATCTGCTGTGTAACTCACAGTGTAATTACACCTCTGTGCCTCCTCACACTCAGTCCAACTCCCCTCTGTGGCTGCTTCCCCAGCCCTGCTGATAACTTCCCAGGGAGCACAAATTCCCAGGAATTTGGGCTGGGTTCAGACCCCACGGGAGGGACAGAGGTTTCCAGAGAAGCTCTCCTGCTGCTGCCAGAGTGGTTTGGGCTGGAAGGGACATTAAACACCACCTTGCTCACCCCTTTCCACTCTGCCAGGCTGCCCCAAGCTGGGCCTTGAGCATTTCCAGGCATGGGACACCATCCTAGAGGAACTTTCCAACTCTAACATCTCTCCTGCCACAGCCACTGACCTCAGACCATCGTGGTGCTCCTCAGGAGAGGTTGGGTTGGGTTGTTTTTTTTTTTCCAAGCAATGCTTTCCATTTTTTAAAAAAAAAAAGAATTCACAAACCTTAATAAGAGCAAGGGAAGTGCTTAAAAGCAGGCGTGGTGCTTCGAGAGGCTCTCCCAGCATCTGTTCCCACTTATCTCCAGTGGGAGCGTGGAGCAGAGCTCCTGTGAGCCCTGCTCAGCCCAAGCACCACCCAACTGCATCACAGCCCAGCTATGTGGGGCCAGGAGTGCCTCCAGAGCTCAGCTGGTAACCTGTGAGATGCCATGTAAATAAATACTAATGTGTCAGGGATCCCTAAAGGTTGTTTCTCCTTTGGGGGGGGAAAAAAAAATAAAAATGGAATGGAAAGGGAAAAAAAAATCCTCAGTTTCTGCCTTAACAAGTGAAGGGTGCAGGTAAAAAAACTCGAGTGCTGAGCAGGAGAACTCAGCAGTGAGGAAGATCTGTGAGGCCACGAAGCTTTGTCCAGCTGGGGCTGGGATCCAAGCCTCAGCCCACCAGGAAAGAGCTGGGAAAGGAGGGCATGGCAGGGCCTCAGACCCTTGTGCAATGGCCTGAGTGTTGTCTCTGCCTGCTGGCATCCCTGGGCCATCACAGGACAGGGGTGCTTGGATTTCTGAGTGCCACAACAAACCCAGGCCACACATGGGTGCTCAGAAAGCTCTCGGCTGAGGGAACACCCTGAAACCCCAAACACTAAAAAAAAACCCTAAAAAAAAACCCCTAAAAACCTGCAGCACCTCTGGCTTTGCTTTGTGAAGAATGCCAGGGTGGTTTGGGTGGGGAAAGCCCATCCCATCCCATCCCTTGGGACACCTTCCACCATCCCAACCTGTCCTAGCTGGGCACTGCCAGGGATCCAGGGGCAGCCACAGCTGCTCTGGGCACCCTGAACTCTAAGTGACCTTGTACCACTCCTGCATTAACTGTTATCTTTAACCAACTTTTAAAGAAATGGAGGCTCAGAGCCTTCAACCACCTTTACTGGAATCCCCAAGTCTCAGATTAGATTTTCAGAGATGCCTTAAAACTGCTCAATCTCACTTTGCCTCCAACAACATCTGAACTCTTCTGCCAACTCCACTTCAGCATTTCTGTCCTGGCTCGGAGCTGGGAGAGCTTTCAAATTTCATTTGGGCTTAGTTTCTGGAATTTGGAAACATCTTCTGGCTATGACCTCATCCTCCCTGCACACACGTTCATTCCTTGAGACTCCAAGCACTGTCAGTGCCTCAGCTTGAACAGGAGTTTCATGGCGAAAGGGAATGGCTTTTGTAACTCAAAATCTCATTAATTTTAAGGTCACTGAAGCCAAGGTCCAAAGCACTTTGGTTTTTTTTTTAATTTCACACACGCAGTGGCAGAGTCACAGCAGTGGAAGCTTTCAAGGCACAGCAGATTTTCTGATGCTCTTTTGTACAACGAAAATGTCTGAAATTGAAACTGGAGATGTTTTCAGTTGAAAACAGAGATGTTGGGGCAGTTGTGATTAAAAGACTGGACCCCACTGGATGTTTCCAGTAAGAGCCAAGTAAACAAAACTTCCATCTCTGGGAGATTTGGAAGAGCAGCAAGTGTTAAAGGCTTTCAAATGCAAAGCTTAGCTATCCTGAGCTGCAGGAATTCACTGAATCACAGAATATCCTGAGCTGGAAGGGACCCACGAGGATCATCGCATTCCAGCTCCTGAACATAAAAACTTATTCCTCATCCGACTAAAGTTCAAGTTTTGTAACAGCAGGCAGGACCAAATCCTGGCTGAAAAGCTGGAGGACTTATAGGAGCTGATCTCTGACTGTAGAAATTGTGAGTGTGAGGAAGTTTGTGGGTTCAGGATGACAGCAGAGACATCTCCCACCAGGGCAGAGACGGAAACCACGGACACTGGGACCCTCTGGAAAACACAGCTTGGGAAGGCACAGCATCCCCATGGCTGCTCCAGCACATCCCACAGGGAACTGAGCTCTGTTCCCCTCTGGGGACAGAGGTGGCAGTGGCTGAACCCTGCAGGAAGCTCAGCACCACTCACTTACCCATACCAGAAGCGAGGGTCGCTGGATATGCAGTGGTTGAGATTCCTGTGGGCCAGAGCCTTCTTCTTGTTCAGCACAAATTCCTGCAGTTTCATCTTCACTTCTGTGCTGGCCACTGCGCCTTGTGATTTAAAAAAAAAAAAAAAAAAGCATTAAAAAAGGTTATTATTAAATCAGTTCTTGAAGGAATTTTAAATTTCTAAAAAAGATCCCGAATCAAATCCTTCGTTTCCAGTCCAAAAAAAAAAACAACAAGAGCTTTGCTTTCAAAAGGGAGAAGAACAAAGTGCCTCTGGAAAAAGAGCTCTCCCTCTTTATCCCTTTAGCTTGGCATATTTTCACAAGCTATGCTTGAAAACACAGCTGAAATGGGGTTTGTTTCACCAGAAGAGGATGTTGCACTTGCACAGAACAAAGCACTTGTCTGGGGCATCCCAGCTCTCTCTGAACAGAAGCTATTGAAGGAAAGGGATCTTGTGCACCCTCAAGTTGTTCAGTGTCACATCTAACCCAAAAAACCCCCAAAAAAGGGAGTCAGCGATTCTGCAGAGCTGAAATGTCAGTCCCTGGTGGTGATTCCCTGCCCAGAGGAGAGCAGGCTGTGTCCCTGCCCTGATGGCTCCCGGTGATCACAGCCAGGGATGGAGTCATGCATCCCAGCTCTGGCAAGGGCACGCGTGGAAAACGATGCTTCATCCACGCCGCGGCGCAGGGCAGGAGCTCCAGCGGAAAATCTGCGGGCTGGGAGGGAGGGAAAAGGCCAGCAGAGCTGCCTGCTGGGCCGGGGAGAGGAGCTCAAGGTGTTCTCACCTCCCGAGCCCTGCCCCGTGGCACGGGGACATCGCACACGCCGGGGGAATGGTGCCCGGGCTGCTCCCGCAACACCAGAGCCGGAAAAATTCCCTTTTTGTTCTTGGAGCCCTGAGTTTCTCACCGGGTTTGGCGCAGAGTTCAAGCGAAGAGCTGGAGATAAAAGCTCCTGAGCGGCAGAAGAGGTGATAAATTCAGGTTTGAGAGGCTTCCCTCTCCGAGATGGGATGCGATCCTTAATCCACCAGCATCCCCAGAACAACCAGACCTGGCTGGGTTCTGTCAGCTTGGGATGAACCTGGCACTCAGAAGACTCAAACCTCAACATTTTCACACTGTAAGGTTTACAAAAGCTCCCCTGGGAGGTTTTCCTTCTTCCCTGGAAGCTGAAAGATAACCACGGATCCTCGGGGTTGGGAGGGACCCTAAGGATCATCTCCATCCACTTCCGTGCCAGGGGTCGGGAAAATCTTCCGGAGGTGTTAACGAGGAGGGAGAACAAACTCTGCCTCTCTCACGCTCCCTCCGCAGTTCAGATCAGGACAATTTCAGCTTCTCTCTGCCAAATTTTGTGATGCGAGAAAAATAACTTAAGCGTCCTCAGGAGCTGAGGTGCGATAATGATTCTACACCACAGCCCTTCTTAAATAAAAAGTAATTTAAAAATAAAACCGTAGCCATGGGAACAGGATCTTCAACTTAACATCCCCAAATTCTGGTGTGGTTTTTTTTTTTTTTCTCTCCTCCACACCTCTGTGTTTCGCCCAAAAGATGCTTTGATCCCATTTTTCCAGACATTCAGGCCTTTTTTTTATTCCATTTCGGGTCGCTTTAATGAGGATGGGCAGGCATCAGTCCTGCGGAGAGGCTCAGCAAAACACGGATCAAACACCAACAGCTGACGGGAGCAGCAGGGGGAAGGGGAAATGCTTCGAGATTCTGAACCTCTGCTCTTTCTAGCACTCAAAAAAAGGTCTCCCAGACCCCAGATTTTTGCTTCCAAAGAGGTTCTTGGAGCTTTGCCTTATTCCCAGTTCCCAGCCAGCACATTCCCATCTTCCTTCCACCACTTCTCCCATGGTGAAACCAGACCCGAGGAGGAGTTGATGGCACAACTCGGCAGAGATACTTTATCTTTTATCTTTTCCCCCCCCCCATTCACTTGCAAAAGAAGCCCGAAGAAGCTGATAAGGGACATTGTGAGGCCACAATGATCTCCTCAAGTGCATAATGACACCTCCTGGGGAAGGCACCCGCAAAGCTGCCACCTCCTGAAGGAAAAAAATAAAAAAGCTTCTTCTGAATGGAAACGCTTAAAAAAAAATAATTAAAAAAAATAGGGGAGAGCTGAGAACTCGGCTACGTCTTAAAAGGAGCGAAATTCAGAGCAGCAGAAAGGGAAAAAGGAGTGCAGCGTGCATCTGGTGTATTTCATGGGCTTAATATTCTGCCTCCATTAGGAATGCTGCCAAAAATACTTCAAAAAAATGTTAAATCAAGGGAAGAGAGAGGATACGCTCCCTTTTGAAAAACGCTAAAATGGCATTTAGGGAGACAAAAATGAAGATAAGGCAGAGGAATGCATTTCTCTCTTCCCCTTCAATCCCCCCCCCGATGAGTCCTCACAAGCTCGAGGAGGTCGCTCCAGGTTTCTGGGGCTCCTCCACGGCTCCCATCCACCCCAAACCAGGGAGCTGGGGCCACTTACTCTCCTTCCCTTTCTCTTTGTTTTTCAGCTGCTGCAGTTTCTGCTCTCGGTGCTGCTTCTCCAGCTCCTGCTCCTGCCGGTGCTGCTCCAGCTTCCTCTGGTGCTCCAGCAGCTCCTGCTGATGCTTCATGGCCAGCATCTCCTGCTGCTGCTGCGGAGAAGGGAACAGGGGGAAGGAGCAAATGAACACCATCAGCCTTCCCAGGGCCAAGGCAGAGGCTGGGGGCAAGGACAGTGCTGGATCCTTTTATCTCCATCACCTGTTTGAGATAAAACCCCACTGGGGCACCTTCAGTAGTGTTTGTTGCACAGGGAAGTTGGAGAAACTGTGGCTTCCAGGCTTGGTTGGACACTGGGAGCTCTGTGCTGAAAGGTTTTAACTTTTCTCTGTTCCCAGCCCTGCCCTGCCCAGTGTCACTCTGCAGTTCCCTGGAGCTCGTTCAGTGCTGTTCTCTCATGCTCACACACACACAACAAAGCCTCTCCAGCTCTCCAAGGACACCCAGACCCTCCTAGGCCCAACAAGAACTGCAAACCACAATCTTGGGGACAGGGGGGCAAGCTTGGGCAAATTCCATCCTTGCCTGGCTTCTGCTTGGGGAATTGATGCTGAGATCCAAGTGGGAAGAACTCGGGAGCTGTCCTTGTCCATGTTGGGATGCACTGAGGCAGGAGCCTCTGGAGCCCAGAGTGTACCTCTGAAGGCCTTTCCAACCAATCCCTCCTTGATTCCTTTATTCCTGCCTGCTCTCTGTTTTTAGGGAGCCATTTCAGGCATCAAAGGGACCCTGAAGATCACCTTGCTGTGGGCAGGGTCCAAGCCAAGGCTGTAGACAGGGAACCTGCTCTCTCCAAGAACATCCCAGCCCATCCTTCTCCAGACCCTGCCACCTCCTGCGTTTGAGAGGCTCCCACCCCACTGGCTTTTCCTTCTGATGCCAGCATGATTTTTTGCTTTTTCTTTTATACACACCCTTTTATACAGTTTGATGTGTTCTCAGTGCTTTTAGCCCCACACTTGTACCTCCCCAAGGCTGAGAACTCAGCTCAGCCCCACGGCACCGTTAAACCAGGAGAGCAAACATCCTGGGAGCCCCAGACACCAAGGGCCTCTCCAGAACACATTTGGGAACCTCAGCCAGGCCCAGCCAGGGGGAAGGTTCCTCACAACGAGGGCTTCACTCCAGCCTCTCACTGGGGGATCTCTGATAAATATGTTAATTTTGCAAAACCTATAATTGTGTGCATTTTCAGAGCATTCCACCTGGAGCAAGTGCTGCACCCAAGGATCCTGAAATAAATACTGAAATAAAATCCCCTTTTCCCCATCAACCACGTTTTGGTTTTGATTTCAAGACCAGGGGAAAGCAACACTTCTCCTTGAGCACAGTTTCCTTTCAACCCCTTTAATTGTGATTCTTGGGGTGTCCTGGGCAGGGCCAGGAGTTGGACTTGATGCTTCTTACGAGCCCCTTCCAGCTCTGGATATTCCAGGATCCTTGTATTAATTTGTGGCATCACACATTTGCCCCACCCAAAGCTTGGGCCACGGATGCGCCACAGATACAAATAAAATCACACCATTCTATATAAAGATGCAAAAAAAAAACCCCAAAAACCCAATCTAAGAGGTATTTACAATCTGCCTGGCTATCTGCTGGAAACTCTCCATGGAGGAATCCCTGCTGCTGCCTGTTCCAAGTTGTAAATCACCAGAAAATCCACTTATCTGCAGCGACTGCACCTATGCTTCCCCTCCTAATTCTATTGAATTTTTGTGTAAACAACCGAAAATCCACGCTGGAAAAAAAAAAAAAAACCCAAAAAAAAAATCTGGAAAAGGAGGAAAAAAATAGACGAAACCAGCTATTTTTGTTTTCTAATTAAGCAGCAGCTTCTACTAACACGTCTCCATTTGGGGAAAGAGTCTCTTTTCCGACTTCCAACAAGTCCACCACATGGTGGGCTTTGAGAACCTCGCCATGGAAAGTATGCAAATGAACAATATTTAATGCACAATATGGTAAAACAGGTTTTGTTATTTTTGTGGAATCAGGAGCCTTTTCTCTCCATCTGCAGTCTCCTAGGCTCCGCGGGCTCTGCTTCCCGCGATGGTTTACATACATTAGGCTGCTTTAGAAGGAGCTGTGCTTTCACTGACATCTGGAGTGAAAAGGGAATAAAAAGCCCAATTTGTAGCTGGATGGTTTAGGGAAGTTTCATTAGGGATGTATTGTCTCTGCTCGCTTTGACCCCCGGCTTCCACAAAGCCTATTCTTAATATAGTTTTTTCAAATCGTTTCGGGGTTGAGAAAAGGAAAAAAAAAAATTTAAAAAGTAAAACAATGAAGGCACGTCTGTACCCATGGAAAAGGAAAAGAAATCGCTGTTGGTGTCTGCTGCAGCCTGGGAAAACGAGAGAAGAAAACCCATCCAGGTGCCCTCTCAGGGTGTGAATATTTCTCTACACTTATCAGGAATGTTAGGGGGAAACAGAAATTTAGGCTGAGATCAGGGAAAGGTTCTCCCCCCAGAGGGTGCTGGGCACTGCCCAGGCTCCCCAGGGAATGGGCACAGCCCCGAGGCTGCCAGAGCTCCAGGAAGAGCTGGAGAAGAAAGAAGGAGAAGGAGGAGAAGGAGAAGGAGAAGGAGAAGGAGAAGAAGAAGGAGAAGAAGGAGAAGAAGAAGAAGAAGGAGAAGAAGGAGAAGAAGAAGAAGAAGAAGAAGAAGGAGAAGAAGAAGAAGAAGAAGAAGAAGAAGAAGAAGAGGAAGAAGAAACATCAGAGGAACATCAGTTTCTGCTTCACTCGCAGCAATCGAGGCCAATTTGAACACTCAGACCCTGTGTGTTCATCCCCCGCAGCTGGGGCAGGGGGGGTGCATTCCCCAGCACCCCAAATTTCATCCCAAAAAATGATTCCCAGGAGGGGAAAATCCCAGGATGGGAGACGCACCCAGCCCCGAGCGCGGCAGCCACAGCTCAGAACATCTGAATTAGGTGCTCCTGCCAAAATCAATATTTGTAAATATTCATAACTATGGGGATTCCTGCATATGTTTAATGTCGCCGCTCCCACTATTTCTGAAAGCTGCACAAATGTTCGACTGTACCTGCAGTTAGCGCTGCCGGTGCTCCTTTAGCATATTTTAATATTAATGGGGAGAGCGCGGAGCATTTCCAGGTATTTATCAGCTGTCAGCCTGCCCTGGGGGCTCGGTGATCCACAGGGTTTTGCCATCACACTCCTCAGTTGTCCTCAGTGCTCCAGCTCGTCCGCCTGGGAGGGGGACTGGCACCTTATCAGCGGGGGAAACACTGAGAAACCACCGAGACACCTCTCTTTTTTTTAGGGAAATGGAGCTAAAATGGTTCCCTTCAGTTAGAAGTGGGAAGGTAGCGTTCCAAACTCCTCCAGCGGGCAGGCAGTGCCCTCCCGGGAAGAGCTGGCACCAAGATCCCATTTCCCAGAGAGGAGCAGGATGCATTTCATGGAGACTTTCACAGCCGCGCTCCTCCAGCTGCCAAACAAGAACCGAGCACGGAGGTCCTTCCTTCCCCCTCTCACCCCAGCTCAGACTGGCTCCTGGGTGTTTATAAGAGATATTTTGAATAGCTGCAGTTAGTGGAAGGGAGAGAGAAATGATCCGTGCCCAGGCAGCTCGTGGAGATGAGCACAAGCCTGGGTGAACGGCAGCTGGGATAATTCTGGCTGATAAATATTCCCTGGCACCCAAAGCTGCTGTGTCCAGCTCCCAACCTGCACCTCAATCCACACCTGAGATCGTCTCCAGCACGGAGGGGATCTCAGGGAAAGGTTCTTCCCCTTCCAGAGGGTGCTGGGCACTGCCCAGGCTCCCCAGGGAATGGGCACAGCCCCGAGGCTGCCAGAGCTCCAGGAATTCCAGGACAGGGATGCCAGGGATGGCCAGGGTGGTGTTGTTGGGGTGTCTGTGCAGGAACAGGAGCTGGACTGGACCATCCCTGTGGGATTGCTGTAAGGATTCCTCAGACTGCAAGCTCCAGCACTAGGCACAAGTGTTTCGCCTGCCACCCTTGAAGCAGAGGTTGCCTCTGACAGTGGTGAGAGCATCCAAGAATTTCTAAGGCTTGTAAATAAGGATGTAGGTAAAACACTGCATCAAACCCAACAAGCTAAAGCCAGACAAGGGCAGAAGAACCCACCACAGCAGGAGACAGCAGCACTCCCTGAAGCTGTCCTCTCAGAGGCTGAGTTGAGGCATGGCCCAGCAAACACTTGCTGAAGCTTTGACTGACTCCCTCTCCCCCAGCAGGCTCTCAGTTTGGTTTTAGGGATTTTCTACCTGCTCTGGCTAAATTCTTCAGTTCTGAGGGTTTAAATCACACCTTCAAAATGATCTCTGGGCTCAGTTTCTGTAAAGATGAAGTCAAGTCATGGGTGAGGACGACGAAAATCTCGCCAAGAACGTACACATTAAATCACTCCCCCCCCAAAAAAAAAACCCTTGGCTGTGGGTGGAAGCAAAGCCACACAGACACTGGGAGATGGATTCCTGGGAGCTCTGCTCTCCTGGACTGTTGCACAGCCATCCCAAGGCTGGCTGGACTCTCTGCTTCACGTCCTCCCCCCATCCTGTTTACTGCAGGCTGTGGCTCCGGTTTCAGGATCCGCTCTCCCGGCTCCGTGTTTGGGATATCTCCTGGATATCTATCTTCCCTGAGCACGGGGAGGGGGGAGCACTGTGGCTTCCAGCAGCAGCCAGGACACGAAGATCTGGGGGAGAGAGAGAGAGAGAGGGAGAGAGCAGCTCTCATCTCTTTCTTCCTGGGACGCGCATCCCGCGGGGCAGCAATTCCCACGGGCGGGGATTTTCCGTAGGGAAACGATCCCTCCCTAAGGGAGAGAGGCTGATCTCGGGCACACAGGTCCCACTGACAACGTCTGCTGCTCAGGTTTACGAGGCTGAACTATTCCAGGAGCTGGGAATGACGGCGAGGTTCCCTTCCCTGTGAAAACAGGATCCCAAGCCTTTTCCACTTCGGCAGCTTACATGTGGATATGGAATTCTGTATCCCAGGCTCCTTCCTGTGCCATTAGCTCTCCTCAAAGTCTGGAGAGCCCCCTGAGTCCTGAATACCTGGGAATGCTTTTATATGAGCCTCTTGTTCCCTGATTCCCACTCCAGCCTGACTTTTCCCTTTCTCTGGAAGCAGAATATCCAACAGCCTTTCCAGGAAGCAGCAAGCTCCGTTTGCAGTATCCACCACACTCAGCTCCTTCTCCAATTTTCTCTTTCAAAGGTGAGGAAAACTCCTTTGAGTCTGCCTCTGCTGGGCTTTACATGGTTCTTGACGAAGGGGAGGGCATCAGGAGCAGGGAATGCCCATCCCAGCATGGATGGCAGCAATTCATCAGAAAATTTGACTTAAACCAAAGGACCACATAAATTCCTGTACAGGAGGAGCCCCAGATGTTTAATGCCAAGTAAGAGATAAGACCTTGGTCCTGGGAGGAGCAGTGACATCCTCTGTGAATCGTTTAGAGGTGTTTTGGGTGTTACAGAAATTCCGTGTTTCTGGAGGCGAGTGGATCACCAGTGGTGTGCATTAACAGCTCAGCATTCCTGGCACAGCAGCAGGATCCAGCCAGGTGTTTTTTTATTCCTGCCCTGATTCTCTGTGTTCTCTCTGACAACTTCCAATTGTTTTGTAAGCTCAAAAAAAAAAAACCCAAGATGGAACATTCAGGTGTGGGAACTGGCAAAATATCCTTTCTGCTGCTTATTTACTCCTCAATTCCCCAAAAAAATAACCACGGAGCCCCACACGTATTTTACTCCAGGGAAATTTGGATTGTGGGCTCCCTCCAGCCGACCAACCGTGGCCCACCTCAGAAGAAACCAAAAGGAAATTGTTTCTTTCTTTCAGTGATTTCCAGTGGTTCTGTAAGGACCAGAGCAGACAAACTTCCCTGGATGAGCGTTCCAGCTTTGCTCCCGGCACCACCAGCAGTGCTGGGAGGGCAGGAAGAGGCCTGAATTATCCCAGCCTGCCACAGGACTCCTTCAGCCAAGGGATGGGGTAAAAGGTGTCCCAGCTGCTCCACGCTGGCAGAACTCACCCCTCCATGTGCAGGTTTGTCCTCGCTGCCCTCGGGAAAGATCCCGGCTTTGAGGCCGAGGAGAAGTCACCACCCACCCCCTTCAAAGGCAGCACAAGCTCTGATCTTCCAGAGGTTTTGCTTCCATCAGAAGTTAAGTTTTGCAGGATCTGAGGTGCAGGTTTCGGAGCGGGCTCGGCGTGCCAGAAAGAAAGCGAGGCAAGGTCAGTGAGAAAGAGCAGGAATCTGTCTGGAAATAGCGCGAGCTCCAAGGCGCTCGGGAGGTAACGAGGCACAAAATGTTCAGTCTGGGCTTTTACCACCGACTGTACCCAGCTGCAGCTTCCTAAGATGAATAATCCTGTCATCCCAGAACCCAGACAGAGGCGGGCACCTGGCAGCTCCGGGCTTTTCAAGTTCCTCTTGAAAGGGACACAGGGAGCGGGAGAGCCGTGCAGAAACGAGCGGAGGGAGCGCGGAGCAGACGGGAACAGGAGCTGGGATATCGGGGGGTGAGGTGGAAGTCTGCCCTTCTGGAGCCCAAGGGAAGCATGGTTCTTTACCCTGGGGACTCGGGGGAGGTGCCACAGGGGGTGGGCAGGGGACATGGGGACCAGCAGGACTGAAACGTGCCGAGCGGGAATGAGCACGGAGAGGCCACCAAAGAGGAGCTCTGGGCACCTTCAGGGCTGGGTTGAGAGCAGCCCCGCTAAAGGATGGTGTGGTTTGGGCCCAGGGAGCTACCATGGAACCATGGAATGGCTTAGGTTGGGTTAGGTTGGGTTAGGTTGGGTTAGGTTGGGTTGGGTTAGGTTGGGTTAGGTTGGGTTAGGTTGGGTTAGGTTGGGTTGGGTTGGGTTGTGTTGGGTTGGGTTAGGTTGGGTTGCGTTGGGTTAGGTTGGGTTGCGTTGGGTTGGCTTGGCTTGGCTTGGCTTGGCTTGGCTTGGCTTGGCTTGGGAGGGACATTAAAACGATCCAGTTTGCACCCCCTGCCATGGTGCAGGGACACCTTCCACCACGAGCCCATCCAGCCCAGCCTTGAGCAGCTCCAGGGGTACCCTGCAGGCAAACCTGGGCAGGTGGCTCCACATGAAAGCAAGGAGCAGTTCCTCCCCTCGGCATCAGCATGACAACTATCAGGTCTAGACATCTTTGGGAAAGAATTGCATTTCTCTACAGCACAAGCAAGATCTGTCTGGGAGATTCCCTGTAAGATTTTCACTCTCTGCAACCAAAGGAATGGCCCGAGAGTTCCACCCCAGAACGTGAGGCTGACCCCTCGGAGGTGTGACCACCCCTCACTCGATGCAGGAATCAATTCTGTCAGTGGAAAGAGAAGGATTTCAGGATCACAAAGCTCCCTTCCCTGCTGCTGCTGCTTCCCTGCCCATCCCATCCTCGGTGGGTGCACTCCCTCTGCTGTGGGTGCAGTCCTTTCTCAGCTGCTGGCAACACTGGCCATGGGACTGCACACCCACGGGCGAGGATTCCAGGCCCACGAGGAGCTGGGAGGCTCAGCTGCTTCCCCGTGCTGTTCTCCCTCCTGACGTGCGTCAGCATTCCCAGGAAGTTTCCGGCTGTGGCTGTGGAGCAGCCAGGGCTGGGCAGAGCCCTGCTCCAAGCCGGGGCAGAGGAGATGAACCACATTCCCCACGACGTCCTTCCCTTCCCGCTGAGCTCACGGCGCCCCAGGTGCCTCTGGCCCTGCCAAGGCGCCCACCCTGCCCCTCTTCCATCGCTCCAGCCTTGACCAGAAGGGCAAAGGGAAAAGCTTCTGGTAACTTCCAGCTGATCTTGGCTGGGAACGAGTGACTCACAAAGGAAAAAACTCCCTGCCGGCTCCTCCGCAACCAAAGGTCAGGCAGAGCTCACAGCAGGACCTGCGGAGAGGCTTTCCACCACCTCACCCCAGAGCCAGGCTCCTTGTTCCACCCTCGGTTCTGTTCGGGAAGGCAGATCTGAAGGGCAATAAATATTGTCCCACATCTGGCACCGAGGAGGAGCAGGCACGGAGGAGTGGAAAATCCGCCTGGCTGGAGGTGAGTGGCTCCAGGAGAGAGCAGCCACTGCTGGTGCCTCCAGAGGCAGCCCTGGGCCATCTGCAGGGCTGCTGGGGAGCTGTGAAAGAAGCACAGCCTGCCCTGCTCCGCATGGCTCCTCCAAAAGGCTCCGCTCGTTTTCCCTAAACACCTCAGGCTTTTCACGGAATCGCCACAGAAGGGTTTGGGTTCGGAAGGGACCTGAAAGCTCACCCCACTCCAACCCCCCTGCTGCAGGCAGGGACACCTCCTGCTAGAGCAGCTTGCTCCAGGCCCCATCCCTCTTCCCAATATCCAACCTAAACTTGCTCTCTTTCAGTTTGAAGCCGTTCCCCCTTCTCCTGTGTGTCTCCCTCTCTCTGTTCCCCTGTTTCCTCCTTACCCTCCCGCTTGCCCCCCGTGCTGAGCTCTGTGTCCATTCCCACAAGCACTTTTTTCCCTCATTTCCAGGCTCTCTCCAAAACTGCACCATCGTGGGGAATTTGGCACTTTCCCCTGCAGGCCAAAACGCAGTGTCTATAAAAGCAAGGGCTGGGACACACCAGGGAAAGGATCACATGCTCGGGCAGTCATCGCCTCCTCCTCCTGCACTGGGTCAGATGATTAAAACCGAGCTGATGGAAGCAATTCCAAGCTCTGGAAAAAGCCAGAACTTCAGCTCTCAATAGGAAAAAGTTATCTGCTGGGATAGAAAAACAGACAAGTCATGCCAGCATTTTCCAGGCCAATCCTCACTCACTGAAGTGCTCCTCACACTCCCACCTTGGTTTTTGGGGGGTGGGATGGAGGGAAGTTCCTCCCTTCTCAGCTCCTGTCAAGTCAGAGCAGCTCCTCTGTTCCCACCAACACCATGGCAATAGAAGGAAACAAAACCATATATAAATGGGTTTTATTTGCTTTAGCATCCCTGCCCTGCTTGCTTCTCGAGCCGGGCAGCTCCCAGTCCTAATTTAAAGTTATATATTTTAATTCTCCGGGCACAGTAATTGCTCCCCTGCACTCACAGCCACTGGACTTTTTAAAGCAACTCTGGTGCCACTGACACACTTCCCACTCTCAGAGATCACCTTGCAGGCCACCCTTGTGCACAGGATTGTACCATCCCTGTTTTAAGGCTCTCTTGTTTAGCCAGGCTCAGCACAGGAGATGAAGAAGTTCATTACTTGATGGGCTGGATGCACTGTGGCCTCTCAGAATTAGAGCTCAGCTTCCTCCTAGCACAGATTCCGAGCAGAGCCAGTCAGGGCTTTAACATAAACGAGAGCAAATAAGTTCCTATCACCAGTGCTTTGAGCCTGGCCATTAAATGGGAACCTGCCTGATTTTCCATGGACAGATAGCTAGGGGCACAGGCAATTGCAAGGGAATAATGGAAATATTTGCCACAGGAGTTCCCCACCCTCCCCCCTCAACGTGGAGACACATCCACGCTCCACACAGAGATGCACACACTGTGCACCCATGGATAAATCATATTTACACCTCCTCAGCTCTGCCCTGGAGGCAGCACCGAGGGCTCACCAAGGGACAGAGGTGTCTGCTGCTGGTCCAGCCTCAAACAGGGGCACTCCTCACAAGGGCCAGCTCCCCTCTGTGCTGAGGAGTCTGTAAATAACACCCCATTAACTTCTAATCCCACCTTCCCCACTCTGACCTGCGTTTTGTGTTAAAGTGAAAGTTATATAAGGTCGAATCGAGGTTGCTTTTTAATATTACATTAAGGCTATTTACCATGTGCAGCACTAATCCCCCTTTGAAAAAAAGGAGCCTATTAGCAATTCGGGAAGCTTACGTTGCCATAGCAATAGTCCAGCACTGGGAAATATTTATATAATGTCTGATGTTTTCACTCTGCAGCAGCCATCTTCCACACCAGGCTGCCCACTGGCCCTGCCTGGTGTTTGCTCCCTGCCCCACGCAGGGCACAGCTCCTGCTCCGTGCCTGACTCTGGAAACTGCAGTCCCAAATGTGTGAGCACAGTACCAGGTACCTCCTGCAGGGTTCAGCTCCCCCGGGGCACTTTGGTGTCCAGGGAAGGGGAATGGAGATGGGAAGGGACTGGAGAATTCCTAAGGTGATGCCTTAGGGTTTAACTTTGATATTGTTCCCAGCCCTGCCCTGCCCAGTGTCACTCTGCAGTTCCCTGGAGCTCGTTCAGTGCTGTTCTCTCATGCTCACACACACACAACAAAGCCTCTCCAGCTCTCCAAGGACACCCAGACCCTCCTAGGCCCAACAACTGCAAACCACAATCTTGGGGACAGGGGGGCAAGCTTGGGCAAATTCCATCCTTGCCTGGCTCCTGCTTGGGGAATTGATGCTGAGATCCAAGTGGGAAGAACTCGGGAGCTGTCCTTGTCCATGTTGGGATGCACTGAGGCAGGAGCCTCTGGAGCCCAGAGTGTACCTCTGAAGGCCTTTCCAACCAATCCCTCCTTGATTCCTTTATTCCTGCCTGCTCTCTGTTTCTAGGGAGCCATTTCAGGCACCAAAGGGAGCTGGGAAAGGAGCTCAGCCTGGAGAAGAGGAGGCTCAGGGTGACCTTGTGGCTCTGACAGGAGGGTGGAGAGCAAGGGACAGGAGGAAACAGCGTTGAGCTGTGCCGGGGAAAGTTTAGACTGGAGATCAGGGAAAAACATCTTCCCTAAAACAGCAGCCAGGCACTGGAACAGGCTCCCCAGGGTGGAGTCACCAGGCCTGGAATGGTTCAGGGATGCAGTGTGGGTGACCCTGGAGCACTTTTCCACCCACCCCGGCTGCCCTTACCTTGATGTGCTCGTGCAGCTGCGCCTCGTGCTGCCGGGAGAGCTGCTCGTGCTGCCGCTGGAACTCGGCGATCAGGATCTGCCTCTGGATCTGCTGCTTCTGCTTGAGGGCCAGCAGCTCCTGCTGCAGCTGCTGCTCACGCAGCGTGGGCTCCGTCACCGGCATGGGGAACTGGTGGTCCAGCCGCAGGTCCATGGGCACCGAGCTCGGCGCCACTTGCAAGGGCAGCGCTGTGCTCACGTCAACTGCGGGGAGAACAGGGGAGCAGGGGTGAGTGGGGTCCTCACCCAGCCTTGGGGAGCCAGGGAGAACACAAGGGAAAGTGGTGAGTGGGGTCCTCATCCACTGAGTGTGGTCCTCACCCAGCCTTGGGGAGCCAGGGAGAACAGGGGAGCAGGGGTGAGTGGAGTTCTCATCCACTGAGTGTGGTCCTCGTCCAGCCTGGAGGAACCAGGGAGAACAGGGGAGCAGGGGTGAGTGTGGTTCTCATCCAGCTTTGGGGAACCAGGGGGAACATGAGAGCAGGGGTGAGTGGGGTCCTCACCCAGCCTTGGGGAACCAGAGAGAACACAAGGGAAAGGGGTGAGTGGGATCCTCATCCATCCTGGAGGAACCAGGGAGAACAGGAGAGCAGGGGTGAGTGGGGTCCTCATCCACTGAGTGTGGTCCTCATCCACCCTGGAGGAACCAGGGGGAACATGAGAGCAGGGGGGAGTGTGGTCCTCATCCAGCCTGGAGGAACCAGGGAGAACAGGGGAGCAGAGGTGAGTGGGGTCCTCATCCAGCCTTGGGGAGCCAGGGAGAACACAAGGGAAAGTGGTGAGTGGGGTCCTCATCCACTGAGTGTGGTTCTCATCCACCCTGGAGGAACCAGGGAGAACAGGAGAGCAGGGGTGAGTGGGGTCCTCACCCAGCCTGGAGGAACCAGGGGGAACATGAGAGCAGGGGTGAGTGGAGCTCTCATCCAGCCTTGGGGAGCCAGGGAGAACATGAGAGCAGGGGTGAGTGTGCCCTGAGATCCATTCCTCCTCTCCACCCCCTAAAAAGAGCCTGAAGCTGCTGTTCCCTGCTGGAAACTCGACCAAGCTCCCATCTCCCATCCAGAGGCACTCATCCCCCCAGGGCTGCAGGGATGGGCACCACAATCCCCATTCAGGGCAGAGCTGCGTCATCCCTGACTCCTGGCTATTCCTGGCCCCAGAAGAGCTCCTCTCTGGGCACGCTGCTGACCCACAGCCCCAGGACAAACAGCAGCCTGTGTTCCCAGCAGTGTTTGATGGGACACTCCAAAGGCCCTGCCCGGGCGAGGCTCGGGCACAATCGCAGCCGTGACGCCAGCGAGGGCACAAAGGAGACATTCAGAAATGCCAAAGCCATGAATTGGGAGACAAGATCCTGATTATGAATAATAAACTATCTCACGGTCTCTCCCTGCTTTTTTTTTTTTTTTTTCCTTCCCTGTAGGAGCGGAAAAACATTAATTTTTTAATTTTTTTTTTTTCTCCCCCCCACCCTTGGTACATAAGGAATTATTTCTTGATTCCACGGATGGTTTTCATACTGAGTTAGAACCCCTCTGCTGGTGTTTCCCTTCCCAAATAAATAAAACATGGCTGCACATCAAAGCCTGCACGTTAATGAAGACCTAAAGCACTCCAGCCCCCCTTGGTTGATGATGGAGATTGGGAAATTTGACATCTCGCAGCTTGTCCGTGACACACTGAGGGCAGGAACCCAAAACCCAGGGAGATGAAGTGCAATGAAAGCAAAGTGCACGTCCTACAAGAAGTATTTAATCATGGAATCAGAATGGGTTGGGTTGGAAGGGACCTGAAAGCTCATCCCATCCCACCCCTGCCATGGCAGGGACACCTCCCACTGTCCCAGGCTGCTCCCAGCCCCAGTGTCCAACCTGGCCTTGGGCACTGCCAGGGATCCAGGGGCAGCCACAGCTGCTCTGGGAATTCCATCCAAACCTCTCCCCACCCTCCCAGGGAACAATTCCTTCCCAATATCCCACCCATCCCTGCTCTCTGTCAGTTTATTGCCATTCCCTGTGTCCTGTCCCTCCATGCCTTGTCCCCAGTCCCTCTCCAGCTCTCCTGGAGCTCCTTTAGGCTCTGAGCTCTCCCTGGAGCCTTCTCCCCTCCAGGTGAGCACCCCCAGCTCTCCCAGCCTGGAAAAATGAAACACATTTCACACAAAGGCTGTGGATAAGATGCCATCAGGGAAGCAGCACACTGAGCTTCTTCCACGCTCCAAAATGGAAATAAACTTCTCCATAAATCCTGAGCGTTTTGGAGGGGATTAGGGGAAGGTGGCACCAAAGCTGGGAATACACTTTTCAACAAAACTAACATCTGTAATTGAATTTCCTTCCTCTTCTCTGATACAGCCTTTTCATGCTGGTCTTTAAAGGATGGAAATGCAGGGCTGACTCCTGAGAGCACACTAAAATGTTAAACCAAAAATTCCGTATGAGAGGCACCAAACGAATATTTAAATTCAAACCTCGTTTCAGCATAACCTTTGCTTAAGGTTAATTTAAAAAATATTCACAGAATCACAGAACCACAGAGGGGTTTTGTTGGAAGGGACCTTAAAGACCATCACATTCCAGCCCCCTGCCATGGGCAGGGACATTTTCCTCTAGACATCAAACTGGAGTTTTTTAAATCAAAGGCTGTTGCCAAAATTACCCTTTCCTTTCCTTTCCTTTCCTTTCCTTTCCTTTCCTTTCCTTTCCTTTCCTTTCCTTTCCTTTCCTTTCCTTTCCTCTCCTCTCCTCTCCTCTCCTCTCCTCTTTCCTTTTTTTTTTATTTTTGCCCTTGTTCTTCTATTTTTTTTTAATTTAAATTTAAGCAGAAAACTGCTTCTTCACATTTGAAACCCAACATCACCTTCAAAGGGAAAGTGCAGGAAAAGCTTTCCCTGAGCTCTCCCTCCCTCCGGCACCGAGCGAGTCCCTCTGAACACAAACAGCTCCTTCCCAGCTCCTCTTCCTTCGGCAATTCCCTTTGGAGAAGGGGAAAAAAAATCCCACCCAGCTCCTCAAATCTGCTGCAAAACCCTGGGGGTGAGAGCCAGGTCCAGGCTGGAGGGAGAAGGCAGCTCCCTGTCCAGGTCACACCTCCCCTGCCCACGACAGAGCCAGTCTGGAGACCCCCAAAATCCCAAGGAAAGAGCATTCCAGCTGCTCCAGGCACTCCCCAGCGCCCGGTGCCTTCCCAAACTGCTGCCCACCGGGAATGAGATGTTCCCGGGGCTGCCTGCGGCTGACCCTCCCCAGCCAGGGCTTCTCCCTCTCCGCTTTATTCCCGGCTAATGAGCTCGCTGTTTAATTACTGCCGTGCCAGCCGTGCCCTCGGGCCAGGCCCTGCCAGGAGCAGCAGCAGGCACAGAAAGGCGAGCACAAAGCCGGAGGATGTGCTCGGTATCCCGAACTCTTCTTGGCTGCTGCCCCGGGATCATCCCCATCCCAGCGGGATGCCCTCCCGGCATCACTTCCAGCTCTTTCATCCCTGGGGAAACGCAAAAAAAAAACCCAAAAAAAAAGAAAAAAATGCTGTTTATTCCCCTGACTTCACTCCTCAGGGCTGTCCTCGGTGTCCAGAAGGAGTTTAAAGAGATTTGAACGCCAGCAGGAATGGCTTGGGCATGCGGGGAGCTCTGAATCCCCCGCTCCTATCCCCCCAGCACCCCAACTTTCCCGGGAATGAGCCCGGAAAGGGAGGCCAGCAGCTCCTGCTGACTCCGAGCACAGCCCAGGGAGCACTCGGGGTGCTTCATCCCGGCAGGAAGATGTGTGCCAGCCGAGCACCGCTGGATTTATTGTGAATTAAATCCATCCCCCTCCCGCGGCAGCGCCTGAACGCAGGGATGCTCTCCGCCGGCCGGGATCCGACCCAGCGATCCTTTCCCTTGTCCCCTTGTCCCCAAATGGCCAGAACTCCCCGAAACACTGCGAGAGGGTGAGCTCAGAGCTATAAATAGCAGGGAGCTGCTGCAGTGTGTGACTGCAGTGCCGGGATAAAAGCCGGGAGGAAGCAGCACGGAGCCCTCGGAGCTGCCTCCAGCACCCTGCACGTCCCACGGACAGGGAAAAGCAACGGAGAAGGGCAGGAAGGACATGTAACTCAGCTCTGCTCGGCTCGGG
Organism: Erpornis zantholeuca; assembly: GCA_013400515.1. Lineage (NCBI taxonomy): Eukaryota > Metazoa > Chordata > Aves > Passeriformes > Timaliidae > Erpornis > Erpornis zantholeuca. The sequence continues at coordinate 98,328 of VZTN01035271.1, read as the reverse complement.
GGTTTTATTCTGGAGAGGAGCTGGGTGGACAAGGCTCACGCTTGTCCAGGGAGGGCAGGGCAGGACAGCGAGAGCCTCCGGAGCGCATCCCAAACCCCACCCGGGGGCAGGATGGGGGCACAGCCCCGCTCCTCCGTGCATCCACACCACCGTGGCACCAAGGACCACCACAGGATGGCCTGGGCTGGCAGGAACCCTAAAATCAGTCAGTTCCAAAGCCCCGCCAGGTGGGACAGCAGGAGGAAACTCTCCTGTTCCACCCAACTCTTACCTCTGTCACCCCATTTCCAAGGAGCCAGGGAGGGTATTTGGGGCTGGAATTACCCAAGGAGCTTGAGCATCACAGCCCAGCTAGAGCCAAAGGCAGGGCAGCACCCCGGGAAATTTTGGGCAGCCCAGGTGGGCAGAGGCAGAGGCAGAGGCAGAGGAANGAGGCAGAAGCAGAGGCAGAGGAAGAGGCAGAGGCAGAGGCAGAGGCAGAGGCAGAGGCAGAGGCAGAAGCAGAGGCAGAGGCAGAGGCAGAGGCAGAGGCAGAGGCAGGGGCAGAGGCAGAGGCAGAGGAAGAGGAAGAGGCAGAGGCAGAGGAAGAGGAAGAGGCACGGGCAGAGGCAGAGGAAGAGGCAGAGGCAGGGGCAGAGGCAGAGGCAGAGGCAGAGGCAGAGGCAGAGGCAGAGGAAGAGGCAGCCTGGATCCTGTCTGGAGCAAACAGCAGCCGAGGTTTCCTGCGAGGGCTGGAGGCACTCCCTGCTCGGGGAACGCTCCCTGCTCTGTGAATGGGAGCCCGAATTAATCATCCCGAGGCGCGGCGAGGCAGCAGATGGAGCCTTAAATGTCACTCACTCATTCACGGCGAGGAAAACTTCTCCCCGATTTACTACCCAGACCTGCAGAGGGTGTGGGGGATTCTGGATTTACACCTAGCCAGATGTTTTCTTTATTCCCTCCCCCGAAGGCAGCTGGCAGGAACCTGCGGGGAGGTTTTCTTTTATTCACAAATAAGGAAGGCCAAACTTGAGGAGCAGAGTGCTCACCCCTGCTGGCTCCATCCCGGGTTTGAAGCATTGAAAAGAAGTCTCTCCACGTGAGGAAAAAGCAAACCCACCCAAAGCCACCACATCCAGCACAGGCAGAGAACAGCATTCTGCCAAGAACCCCAGGATGGTTTGGGCTGGGAGGAACCTCCTTCCAACCCCTCTGGCCTCGGAGCAAGACATGAGGGCTTGGCAAACGATGAATTTTCAGGGATAAATACCCAGGGGTGTTTCCTGAATGAGAAGCTGGAGGGTTCAAGGCCGGGAGCAAACCCAGACGCCTCCGACAGAGATGTCTGCAGCAGATGAGGCAGGACAGGGCAGCTCCACAGGGAGCAACTCCACTTCCCCACCTCCATCCAACCATGCTCCCACTTTATCTCCTCCTGCTCTCAGCAGGGACATCTCTAACAAATGAGTGTCTCGGACGGGGCCAGAGCTGTTCGTGAAATTAAAAGGTAATGGAAGGAAAGGAGTCAGCCTGGATTATTTATTCCTCATTTCAAACTCCACACAGCTGTGGGAAAGCTCTCCTGCCACAGTTCCCCTGCCTGGAGGCAAAACCCACTCGGGTTCCCACTGAAAAGCAATCGAAATAAATCTAAAATAATAAATAGAAAATTTAAATAAATTTATATTCTATATATATATATAAATATATTTATCATTTCTATTATATTTATTTATATCTCTATTTATTTGTATTTATA
>VZTN01035271.1:53268-96413 GCA_013400515.1 Erpornis zantholeuca | reverse complement strand
AAAAAAATCTAAATAAATGTAAAATAACAAATTGTAAACCTGAAAACAACAAAAATAAATGTACAGCTCTCCTTAAAAGGCTCAGGAAGCTGTGGCTGCCCCTGGATCCCTGGCAGTGCCCAAGGCCAGGTTGGACACTGGGGCTGGGAGCAGCCTGGGACAGTGGGAGGTGTCCCTGGATGATGTTTAAAGTTCCTTCCAGCCCAACCCATCCCGGGATTCTGTGATTCCTGGGAATGTAATTTCCCCTGCCTCTTTGCTTCAGGCACTCCCAGCAGCAGAACCTCTTTGATCCATGTGTCTGAGAGTTCTCCCCCCAGCAGATCCCCAGGACAAAAAGCAGAGCTGAGGGAAGCTCAGCTTGCGCCTCTGCAGAGCCAAACCCACGTGGATTTCTCACATGCTTCTCTCTAATCTCACCCTGAGCTTCCTTCAAGGGAAAATGACACTTTGGAGAGGAGAATTAAACGTGGAAGAGATGCAGCAGGAGCCAGAGAGTCTCCAGATTATACATGAAAACATTCCTATGGGAAAAAGATAGAATCCACCAGGCTGGACCAGCGTGGGGGAGCTGAGGGAGCCCCAGGGGAGCTGGGGCTGGACACACACCTGGGCACTGGAGCAAGCTGAGGGAGGGCAGGGATGGGAGGGATTTTGGGAAGGAATTGTTCTCCAGGGTGCCCAGAGCAGCTGTGGCTGCCCCTGCATCCCTGGCAGTGCCCAAGGCCAGGCTGGACACTGGGGCTGGGAGCAGCCTGGGATGGTGGAAGGTGTCCCTGCCATGGGACAGGAACTAGGGCTCTTCAAGGTCCTTTCCAACCATTATCTCACTCAAAAGCTCCGTTTCAACTCGGCCCTAATGCAGGGTGTGGGGATCCTGGCATTAATTAAACACTGCCTGCCTCTGTCAGTGGGAGGCTGCAGCTCTGCTCCAGCTCAGGCACCCTGAGCCAAGGACTGGAGTGCAGCCCCATCCTTCCACAGAAAGGAGCAGGATGCTGTGAGGAGCCCGAAGGTGAGAGACATGAAATGATCTGCATAAGGGATGGAGCTCCTGTACGTACCCAAAGTAACAGTGACTCACTTTTCAGAGCCCTGGGAAAAGATAAAAAGACTCAGAGAGGGTTCAGGGATTCAGCCCTGAGGCTTAGGAGGACACCATGGACAAAAGGCATCCAGAAAGTTGGAGGGAGAAGATAAAAAGGACATGCAGGCAGCAGCAGGAGGCAAGGTGGAGAGGAAGGCTTTCAAAGGCAAGTCTAAGGAGGTGAGATGTGATTTGGTGGTATCAGAGATGGCAGTGCCTTATCTGCTGCCTCCCTGAAGTGCTGCACACCCTGGGGATTGGCCATAAATGATGGAAAGGGGACAGGCAGGCGTGCTCCAACACTCCTGGCCCAAGCACTGCGTAAAGAAGCTCCAAGGAAAACAGATAATCACTGCCAAAGCCTTCTTGAGGTGAAGATCCCAACACACAGATAATCCCTTCTCCACCGAGCAAACCACGTCTTACATGGACTGCATTTGATTTCCAGGCCACTTTCAATGAAGCTCTCTGCTCTCTGCAGGTCCTCCCCTCAAGTTTGGGAGCCCAAAGGATCACAGAAATGAATCATCATCCTCGCAGGGAAAGCCAGAGCAGCTGAAACGCTCAGGGGACAGAATGGTGTGAGTGACAGTGCCCAGAGCAGCTGTGGCTGCCCCATCCCTGCCACTGCCCAGGGCTGGATGGCCCTTGTCCCACGGGCAGGGACACCTTGCACTAGCCCAGGCTGCTGTATCCCTATTTGAAGGGGGTACAGCAACCCCAAGCCATCTCAGAACACTCCAGACGCCTGCCAGAGCCCCTCTGCTCTCCCAAGCAGCCAAGGCGGAGAGCAGCGTCCCCAAAATGCCATTACCACCATTTTTTGCATCCAGAAAGGGCTGCAGGGAGGTGGATCCCTGCACAGGTCTGTGTCAGACCACCCCTCCCAACCTGGAGTGTGTGAAATCCTGCACCAGTGTTTCCACCCCGAGGCAGAGCTGCCCTAAATCACCACAGCCTAACCCTGCCCTGATTCCTCCTGCTCTCCTTCCCAGGCTTCCACTTCCCAAACTTCCCTCACTTTTTCTTTTCCCCCATGTTTTCTCCCACTTTTTGATTTTCCCCTCATGGCAAGGGAGACCCTGAGGGGCTGGAGCATGTCCAGGGAAGGGAATGGAGCTGGGAAGGGAATGGAGAATTCCTGAGGGAGCTGGGAAAGGAGCTCAGCCTGGAGAAAAGGAGGCTCAGGGGGGACCTTGTGGCTCTGCACAAGTCCCTGACAGGAGGGGGCAGCCGGGGGGGGGGAGGCTCTGCTGGCAGGGAACAGGGACAGGAGGAGAGGGAAGGGGAGGAATTAGGAGAAGTTTCTTCCCTGAAAGGCTGGTCAGGCATTGGGATGCTCACACCAGCACTGGCAGTTTCACTTAATAACCAAATTTACAGACCCACCAGAAGCAGACAAACCCCAGCAAACCAAGCCCCAAGGAGGAAGAAACAAGAGGCTGAAGCTCCTTACAGCCACTTTGATCACCAGAGTGTGTTTTCAGAGGATGCAAAAACTCATCCCTGACCTCACCCAAACTCTGACCTCCCCCTGCCATCACCACTCTGTCAGAGACGCCACCTCGGTATTTTTAGGTGACAGTACATTTGTTTGTGCTGCACATTCCTGGTGAGAAAACTTGTTATGTTTTGTAGGTCACTCGGTTCTGCCATCTGCCTCGATTTCTCTGAAACCCTCGGAGCTGGAAGCAGCAGCAGCAGCAGCTTGGGTTTGTATCACCCCAGTGGAAACATGGGACACTCCTGGATAATGGGAAATGGACAATCCCCCCTTGTCCTCTCCACCTCTCCTGCAGGCCCAGAAGCTTGGCAGTATTCTTAATAAAAACTAAAAAAAAAAAGATGTTTTATCAGTAAATGAAACCCCGGGGTGGGAGAGATCCTCCACTGCAAGGCCTCTCCTCCATCTCGGATGCCTGGAGGAGCTTTACCAGCCTGACAGCGAGGAAATAAAGCCCCATGACAGCTAGCTTGATCCTTGGGAAGGCAAGCACAAAAATTATTCAGCGAGGTCTTGGAATTTCAGAGCGGATTTGTCCTTGTTTCGACCATAATCTGGCGAGGGATGCCAGCAGCAGACCCATCTGCTGCGTGTAAGACAGAATATCTGCTGCTCGTGGAGATCAGAGCCTCCAAATTAGCATTTGCCTTCAGATCTGCCTTGCAGGGGCTCAGGGAACCAACGAGCTCAGCTCGCCCCAAAAATGCTGCACTCCTGCAGGCTGCTGTGCCCAGGGAGGCTGTGTGCAGCCACAGGAGTGCTGCCTTCCCCTGGTGTCGAAATTGAAGCCAAAACATGGGGAAAAGGGGTTTGTACCTCGGGGTTTATTGCAGGATGCTTGGGTGCAGCACTTGGGCCAGGTGGGATGCTCCAAAAAATGCACGCACACCTCACACTGAGATACACACAATTATAGGATTGCAAAATTAGCACATTTATCAAAGATCCCCAGGGAGAGGCTGGAGTGGAGCCCTCGTTGTGAGGAACCTTCCCCCTGACTGGGCCTGGCTGAGGTTCCCAAATGTGTTCTGGAGAGGCCCTTGGTGTCTGGGGCTCCCAGGATGTTTGCTCTCCTGGTTTAACGGTGCCGTGGGGCTGAGCTGAGTTCTCAGCCTTGGGGAGGTACAAGTGTGGGGCTAAAAGCACTGAGAACACATCAAACTAGTTTTGACCTAAATCTCCTGATTTGGTCATTCAGTCCAACCTGGGGAGGTTCAGGAGTGCACACCTCACTCCTCTCTCCCAAGTTCCTCTCTCCCACTGCATTTCATCAGAAACCTAAAATGATTCAATGTACACACAATTCACTGCCAGAGCTTTAAAAAAAAAAAAAAAAACTTAGGAAAAGTATCATTGAAACGTGCAGTACATTTATCCTGCACATCACAACTGCAGCTCCAAATCAGTGACTCCAAAGCCTTTCATTAGATCATAAAAAACTTCAGGCCAGCTTATAATGAAATCTCTAATCAAATATGAATGAATCATCTGATATGACACAATTCCTTGAATGAGAAACAGATGGAAAAGCAGCGATGATTAAGTGGTTTAGATCACAAGATATTAGTAAAGCCAAAGGAGGAGACACTTAATCCCAGAATCATGGAATGGTCTGGGCTGGAAGGGACCTTTGAGCTCATCCCATCCCATGGATCCCATCCCATGGATCCCATCCCATTCCATGGATCCGATCCCATGGATCCCATCCCATTCCATGGATCCGATCCCATGGATCCCATCCCATTCCATGGATCCGATCCCATGGATCCCATCCCATTCCATGGATCCGATCCCATGGATCCCATCCCATTCCATGGATCCGATCCCATGGATCCCATCCCATTCCATGGATCCGATCCCATGGATCCCATCCCATTCCATGGATCCGATCCCATGGATCCCATCCCATTCCATGGATCCGATCCCATGGATCCCATCCCATCCCACCCCACTCCCTGCCAGGGCAGGCAGGCAAAGCACACACAGCCCATCCTCATCCTCCAGCCAGTGCTGGCTTCCATCTGCCAGGAGAAGCTGATGGGAAAGAGGAATTGAGCACAGAGAGGGCGTGTGGGACCCCTAGAGCCCCAGGAGAAGCCTGACCTCGACAAGGTGAAGGGACTAAAAGTGAAACAGAAGCCAAACCACAAAGGTTTTCGCCCTGGTTACCTCTCTGGGGCTGCGAAAACACCCAGGGGGGAAACACACAGGACACGAGATCCCCAGGGAAACATCCTCCCAAGAAAGGCCTCGACCCACGATCCATTTCCACAGGACATTCATCACTTCTCATCCACCTCCCAGGGCTGTTATTTTCAGCAAAGCCAGAGGCAGTGGGAACAAATTCCTGAGCAAGCATCCGAGGGAGCCTTTCCCCCCTGCTCCTATCCCACCCTCCCCTCCTTCCCTAAGGAGTCACAAAGTTCCAGCATTCCAAGGCTCTTCCCTTCCCATCACCCACTTTTATACAAACCCAAAGCACCCAACAACCTTTCCTGAGGTAAGGAACCAGTGAGGATTCTCCTTTTTGAAAGCAAGGCTTGGCCAAGAGCCGGGGCCGAGAGAATGCAGCGAATTCCGGAGCTGATCGCTGTGGATTAATGAACTCAGCGAGGTGAGGGGAGAAGGAAGACAAACAGCAAGCTGGGGCTTGCAGCAGGGCAAACTTCCCTGCCTTTCATGCAGGAAAGCAGCGCTGCACTCACGAGCTGCACATCTAAGTGCTGCTTTCAGCTGCTGGAAGAAGGAGGACCATTAATAATTCATCCCAGCTCCTCCGATTGATAACCATTTCCTCGTGGGTGAGGACGCAGACAGATAAATCATGACAGATAAATAGGTTTTCTGAGACAGAAGGCAACAAAACCAGAGCTGGGGAGCTGTGGGCTCCTGCTCTTCCCAGCCCACAGGGACCAGGGTATCCACATCCAGAATAAGAGCAGGACTGTCCATCTCTGGAGGTGCCCAAGGGCAGCCTGGACAGGGCTTGGAGCAGCCTGGGATAGTGGGAGGTGTGCCTGGGACAAGATGAGCTTTAAGGTCCTTCCCAACCCAAACCAGTCTGTGATTCCCTCATTTCCAGCTTGGCCAGAGGAGTGTTTTGGTTCCACGTGGAACACAGATGCTGAGGCTGAGGAGGCCAAAAAGCTCACCCCTCTTCCATACACCCCAAAGTGCTCAGGGAGGGTCATTAAATTACCCTGTGACCAACAAAGCCATGGGCAGGGACACCTTCCACCATCCCAGGCTGCTCCAAGCCTGGCCTTGGACACTTCCAGGGCTCCAGGGGCAGCCACAGCTTCTCTGGGAATCTTACCTCACACCAGGGCACCTAAATGGTGGCAACATGACCACAGCAAGGCTGCAGCTTTCCAATAACCTAACTTTTCCAAGAGAGCTGCAGCTTTTCAGCAACCCAAGGAGAGGACAGGGCTGAACCTGCTCAGTGCCTGGCTGTGACATTAAAATGACTTTTCCTAGATGAAAAGTCTGGATCTGGGGGCTGTGGATGCATTTCTCCCCCGCCCTGGGCTCCGTGTGTGCGTCCATATTTCCTATCAGGATGTTTTTAAGGTTAAAGGGAAGCCTTTCTGAGGGGGAGCTGCTTCTGAGCTGCTTGCTGCCTTCCTGGAAGGAGGTTCTGGAGGGAGGTTTGAAGGTGGGGAGCACGGAGCTGAGAGGGCATCCCCTTCCTCCGAGAGGGGCAACTAACAGCAGCCCAGGCTTGGGCACTGCAGCACGGAGCTGGGCACTCCCAGAGCAGCTGGAATGTCCCTCCTTCCCCTCCCAGACAGGGATTAATCTCCTGGCTGCAAAACCAGGGGACACTGTTAGTCCAGAGGCTCGTAGGAACCATTTATTCCCACATACATCAACATTAATTTTCTGTGGAAGGCAGAGTGGGTAATTAGAGATCCAGGGAGGAGGAGAAGCCACAGGGAGCTGAAATCTTAACGTTGGGAGGGACCTCATCCCTTTCCACTGTCCCAGGCTGCTCCAGCCTGGCCTTGGACACTTCCAGGGGCAGGCACAGCTTCTCTGGGAGATCTGTACCAAGGCATCTGATTGAAAAAAAAAAAAAACCCAGAAGGAAGGGAAGCAACAGTGAAGTTAATTGATTCCCTTTGCTGCCCCGGGCCAAGGGGAGCCCGAGGCAGAGAGGCAGAGCTATCAGACAGATGCTGATTGTGCTCCCCAGCAGGATGTGGGCTGCGGGGGCTTTGTCTTGTTGTGCTCCCAGCTTCCAGCACCTCATCCATCCAGAAGCACCAATTACTGATGCGCCTCTGAAAAGGGAAAATGTTTTTTTCCCTTCCTCCAATTACTCCTTAATTTACACAGAAAAGAAGGCAGAAATCATTTTCACTGCCGATGACTGAACTCGGTTCTGCCCCTGCAAAATTCGCTCCTCAAACCCATTTGGCAGAATTGCTGTAAGTATTTCCTGGTTTGCAGCCGAAGTGCTCTGCAGGACTAGGAGGGTTTTTTGGAACTTTCTCACCCATTTCACATCAGAGGAAAACAGCTAACAAGGGTCAAACCTCTCCTCCACTTGGTTCGTGGTGAGGAGGAAAACATTTTGGTTTCCTACAGGCACACCGCAGTGATTTTATCTGAGACAGAAATGCAGCGTGAAAGCTCATCGACCACTCGAGTTCATTCAGCCTCACCCTGGCCAGGGCAGGAGAATGCTTGAAACAAAATATCCCAGGACACAATCGAGCCTCTTTTTTTTTGTTTGTTTTTAATTATTTCAGTCATGCCTGAGCCTCGGAACACCACCCCACAACCCCACACACAACTTGTGTGGCCAGAGCAAGGCTTGGTGTTACTCCTTCCTTCTCTCAGAGAGACCTGCAGCAAACCCCTAAGGACAAGGATGATAAGAAACAGATATGGCAGTGCCAGAATGGGTTTGGGTCGGAAGGGACCTTAAACCTCATCCCAATTCCATCCCCTGCCAGGGGGAGGGAAATCTTCCACTGTCCCAGGCTGCTCCCAGCCCCAATGTCCAGCCTGGCCTTGGGCACTGCCAGGGATCCAGGTGAGCTACCAAAAATACCCCAAAATGGGAGTCCCAAACAGCAAGAGCTCCCCAAATCCTGGATGGCTCCGTGAAACACCTGGGCACAACCAGCCAGAACTGACTCTGCCACCAGGCTCAACCAGCACCAGCCTTTGGCCTGAAACACCTCAAGAAGAGACATTAAAGTTGACCAGCAAGAAAAGAGACACCAGAATAAGGGGATAGAAGCTCCCAGCCCATCCCTTTCCCGAGGATCCACAGAGCCACAAAACCCACCCAGCCCCTGACTGAGGTGAGGGCAGTGAAAGCTGTGAAAGCTTTTCCATTTCAAAATGAGCATTTACACTTTGGAATGAGGATCCCTGCACAAGTTAGGGGAACAGAGCCTCCCTTCCCTGATGGAGCACAGAGGGGACAGGGACTCCTCAGAATCCCAACAACCATCCCTTCCTTTTTTTCCCCCCAGTGCAGCAACTCTACCTCCTTGGAAGTTTCCTTCCCCACATGTGCATTTAAGAATCTAGGTTAGGTCACAGGCCACTTTTTTTCCCTTTTTTTCTCCCCCTCCCAACTGCAGCGAAGTTGTTTTGAATAAACTTCGTTTACATCTTCCCAACTGGCATTACCAGAAGTGCTCAGATCTCCTGCGAGATCTCAGAGAAAAGGGCCTGAGGGCACTTTGGGAGGCAACAGAGAAGGGAAAGTTGGGGGTTTGGGAGCTCTGAGCTGCTCCCTGAAGAGCAGACAGCATTTCCTATATCCCTACCACCCCAGGTACAAACACCTGGGAGAGAGAAGGGGAAACACGACAGCACATTGCTTCCCACAGAATTCCACGTGCTGGGAGCAGAGCTTTGCCTCCCATCCCCTGCAGAGCTGTGAGCCTTGGGAGCTGCCCCAGCTGGGTGAGGAGCAGGAGGACAAGCCCCAGGAGAGGCCAGGGCAGGATCTTTAGGAGAAGGAGAACAGCACACAGAGCCCTGGAGCGTGGCAGGCTTTGATCAGCCTGGCCTCGGCTCCCTGCTCCTTCTCCCCAGCGACAGCAGCAGCTCCAAATCCTCCTCAGCTTCCCCCTGCTGCTTCTGGCCTGGGGAAGGACTGGTTTGTTCCTTCCCTCTCCTTTCAGAGGCAAACCAAGCCTGCCCCACCGGGCTGGGCTCTCCTCTGCTCTCCCAGGGAAGGCTGCTGTGCTCCCTTCCCAAATCCCACTCTCCCAGCCTGGGAAAGCAGAGGTGTGCAAGTCCTAACAGACTTGGTTCCAGCAACCCCTGCATTTGCATTCTGCTCTCCCACTCTCCAGGCAGAGCTGCAGAGCCTTTTCCTGCACCCCCAGAACGGGAAAGAGGTTTAAAAGGAAGTTTTGGGGTTTTTTTCCTTACCAGAGCTGGGCATGTGGTTCACTCGGGGTGGATTCAACAGCTCCACTGGCTGGTCTCTGCCAGAAAGCCCATCTGGAAAGAGGGAAGGGTGGGGGGAGGGAAAAAAAATAAAATCACATCAACACTTCGGGTAGCTGAGCTATTTTTAGCCATTCCAAGCAGGGAAAAAAAAATAAAAATAAAAATCAGTAGCCAATTATCGATGCAGAGCAGAAACACCAATCAATGGAAACGAGAACATCCCCAGGGCAGCTAAAGCAGAAGGTAAAGGAGGCTGTATCCCGAATTTCCCTGCCCTTTAAACCCACCAGTGGTGCTGATCCCAACCTGAGGAATTCGGGGATGTCAGCTGGCAAACCTTACCAGAGAGCAGCTGAGAGCTCCAATCCTGCCTGGCCGGGAGAACGCAGCCAGCACGGAGAGGCAGCAAACTTGGGGAATGTGGCTGGGATATGGCAGGGAGAGGTGAGGGAAAACTGGCAAATCCCAAAGCAGGAGATTAAAAGGCAGAGCCGTGCACAAGGAGCCCCGCTTTGCATAGCTTTGGGTCTGGGGAAGGCACTAAAGACACGCTTTGGAAATGAGATGCACGCATCCACCTCGCCCAAGCGGTTCCCTGCTTAAAATATTTCCAAGATTGTATCTCGCACCCAGGTAGAGCTGAACAGTGCTGGGAGGCTGCCACACCCGAGCTTCTAGTCACCCCTTCCCCTCCCCGGGAAAGCTGAGGCAAAAAAGCAAAAAAAAATAAAAGCTAAATGATGTTTTGGGTGCGATGACAAACCCTGGGATAGAGAAAATTCATCTCCAAGCTGTTTGTTTTGCCAGCCTGTCTCAGCTTTTCCCCTCTCTGTGCTGCAGCTCTGATAGGATCGAGCCAAACCCTGTCTGGGGACATCAAAGAAGCCACCCCATCTCTCCCAGGCCGAGGAAGGTGCTGGAACAAGGTTAAGATTTGGTTTCTTCTCCCTGTTTTCTCCCTTTTCCTGGAGAGGAAGCACAGCTGGGGATTGCTCCGTGCCTTGCCTGGCTTCACCTCCACTGCCCATGCCTGGATGGAAGGGGAACATCTCTATTTTATATAGAACATCTCTATTTTAAAGAACATTGAGCACAGCCCAGGAAAATTCCCAGTTTTCCTGGGGAGCAGAGTACTTTCAGCTCCTCTGCTGGGCAGTTTCGGATGAGGAGGAGCCTTCAGAGGAGAAGGATGCACAGACAGAACAGAGCAGCACCCAGGTGCTCTGGGAGACAAACCCAGGGCAGTTTCAGGGATTTTTAAGACTTGTTTTTAATTCTAAGAAATAAAGAATTTTTTCCTCTGATTAAAAAAAAATACATTTTTCCTCTCATTAAAAAAAAAAAGCAAAACCCAAACCCACAAACCAAAGTTTTGCCATCTTTTTTTTTTTTTTTTCAAAATGAGAATTAAATGGATCACAGCAGAACATTCAGGAGCAACTTTTAAAGCACTGACACCTGAAACACTCAAAGCAAAACCCAAGCGGTGCCAGACAGAGGTTTGGCCTTTGCTGTCCATGAGATAAAATAAATGATAAAATAACATCAAATAAAACCTCTGGGTGTGGAGCACAAGGATGTGGAGCTGCTGGAGCAGGGAGAAGAGGTCAAGGCTTTGCAGTGAGGGTTTGGCTCTTCCTACCAGCCTGGTTTGAACACTGAGAGGACCCAGGCAAGCTACAAAACATTCCCCAAATATCTGCTGGGGAAATCGGTGCTGAGATGCTGGAAGGAGCACAGGGAACATCCTCTGCAGTGGGTTCTGAGCCAGGCTTCCCCAAAACCCCACAGCAAACTGCTCTGTCCTTCCCGGAGGGAAGCAGACACCAGCCTGGCTGATCCATGGCTCGAGCCAGGGAACATTGAGTGGAGCTTTAATTTCCAGATGGGCATTTCTACTCATTAATTAACGAGATGAGGGCATAAGTCATGGATGGGAACTCGAATGCTTTGTTTTTTGTCTTAATCTGTTCCAAAGAGTTGTTTAAGTTATTCAGAGAATATGGCCAGGACGGGGTGGGAAGCAGCTGAGTTTGCAGGATTTAAAGATGGTGAAAGTAGCAAAAAGAAGGCAAAATGTCCACAAGTTCAGTCCAGAATAAACCAGAAACATGACAGATAAAAACCCTCAGGAAAGATGAAGCAGCAAAACGAACAATTTCACAGAATCAGAGAACTGTCAAGGTTGGAAAAGACCTCTGAGATCATCAAGTCCATCCAGGGCAAAACCAAATCAGATGAGGACAGGGAAATACAACTTTAAAAAGACAAGAAATGAAGATAAATGGGAGTTTGAAACACCCAATGAGGTCCCAAAGAAAACTGCAAGCCAACCTGACTCTAATTAACTCTGATGAGCTTAAAAATGCAGAGCAGAACTGGGAACGAAGAGGTTATTTAAATAGTTTTCCATGTATTCAGATCTTTCTACCTGATGCAAATCAGCCTGGCCTACCTGAATTCCTGGAGGGAAGCACTGAGCAACTGAAAATTATCTTTAAAGGAGTAGAGGGAAAGTTCTGCAGAGGTTTTAGGGAAGCCAGGGAGAAAGGTAGGAGCAAGAGGTGGAGAAAATCAGCATTACTGACTGGGATCTGTCCCTGTGGAGCCTGAAATGCAGAATTAGAGCTGAGAAACACACGGATGGGGGACAAAAAGAGGGAAGAGCGCTCCAAGGGTGGTGACAACACAAACAAAGTACAGCTAATACCTGGCTGAGCAGGGCCAGAGGAAGGAAAAGCCAAAGGATTTTTCCAAAGCAGGGATTCTCCCAGACCCAGTGATGGTGCAGAGGATCCCAGCTCCCCCCTGGATGCAAGGACAGGGGCACATGTGAGGTCAGCCCTCAGTGGCCACAGCTTTGGGTTTGACACCTGAAGGTGAATTGTGGGCAACCAAGAGAGAAAACCTCAGAGAGAAGGTGTTTAAAAGGTGACACAGAAGGGCTGCAGAACTGAGTTCTGCCAGCATCAGCCTGTTCTCCACTGAGGGAGGAAAACAGAGTGGCCTGGAGATGTTTTCAGGAGGAGCAATGCTGCCAGTTTGAGACCACTGGGCCAAACTCCTGCCTCCTCTGCTCATGAATCTTCTGGGCATCCTTCTAGTGTAGCTGAAAACAACAGCTTTGGGAGTGGCTGGCTCCTTTCTCTCTGCTGGGGCAAAGCTCTCAAGAAGGGGTATAACCTTCAATCTTTGGCTTACAGGACCAATATAGTTTTTATAAACTATTGGAGTTTGTTAGAGTTTCAGCAGTTTGTTTTCTAGCGTGCCTGCCAGGGGGGATAGGAGTAGAATGATTGTGAAATAGCTGAGTGAGGCTAGCTGGTGATAAATGGCTTCTTTGACTGCTGGGCTCAGGCTGGAATGAAGTTAGGGACTAAGGTTCAGAATGGGATAGGGACAGAATGGGATAGGGACAGAATGGGATAGGGACAGAATGGGATAGGGACAGCCTCTCACTGCCCAACAGCCATCAGGGCTTCTGAGCAGGAAGAGAAGGGAAGAGAAGGGAAGAGAAGGGAAGAGAAGAGAAGAGAAGAGAAGAGAAGAGAAGAGAAGAGAAGAGAAGAGAAGAGAAGAGAAGAGAAGAGAAGAGAAGAGAAGAAGGCTCCAGGGAGAGCTCAGAGCCCTTCCAGAGCCTAAAGGAGCTCCAGGAGAGCTGGAGAGGGACTGGGGACAAGGCATGGAGAGACAGGACACAGGGAATGGCTTCCCAGTGCCAGAGGGCTTGGTTAGGTTGGATATTGGGAAGGAATTGTTCCCTGGGAGGGTGGGCAGGCCCTGGCACAGGGTGCCCAGAGCAGCTGTGGCTGCCCCTGGATCCCTGGCAGTGCCCAAGGCCAGGTTGGACACTGGGGCTGGGAGCAGCCTGGGACAGTGGGAGGTGTCCCTGCCCATGGCAGGGGTGGGCACTGAGGTCCCAAATCATGCTCCTTGCCCCTAAGGAAGGCTGCCCAGGGCTCCACAAGCCAGCACAAGCCTCGGCCCTTCTCAGCAGGCTGTTTACAGAGAGGCCAGGGCTGTAGTCCTGGCAGTGCCCACATTACACATGTCAGCCCACAGCAATCCCATGCAGCTCTTCCAGGCACAGGAACGTGTTGGGGGGGATGTTTTTCAGTCCCCTTTGCTATCAGTATCCACAGCTATAAAAAGCACCTTGCATTCTGTCCCCGGGCTGGGGGCACAGTGTGCACCCAGGGCTCCTCGGCGTCGCTCTGGGGAGGCGAGTCTGAAAAGCAGATCGTGCCCTACCCTCAAGAGCCCTGGGAGGCAAAATCAGCCTGGCTGAGGGATTAAAAAGCCTCCTGACCATCAAGCACAGGCCACTGGAAGATCCTGACTTGCATACCAAGAGCCTGTGACGAGTTGCAGCGTTGGAGATGAGAACGCTAATTATCGCGGGCGCGTTATTTATTTGTCTGCTCCACTCGGAATTTACAGAGGGGGGAGAATAAAAAAAAAAAAAAAAAAAAAAAAAAAGGGAAAAAAAAGAAATCCTTCAACATTTACAAGAAAGCAATTAGGGCAGCAAATGGATTATTTCTCTTTAAACCTATGAGAAAATGCTCAGTGCATATTTCCTCTCTAATTTGTCTGCACTCAAGGAGCTATTTTTGGAAGTCTCCCTAGACTGTATTGTAGCACCACATGTACTGTAATGGCATTTTAATTAGCCCAGAGAGCTGGAAGATGCACTCTGCATCCGAAAGAGAAGCAGCCTAACAAAATGAGAGCATCCTTCCCTTCCCTTCTCGGAGATTTACAGCAGCTATCAAGCCCAAATACCAATTATGGCTTCGACTGGAACCGGCTGCCATAAAAACCCAGCCCCTGGAACTCCACACGCACAAACCCGGGCTTTAAGCAGTATTTAAGCAGTATTTAAGCAGTATTTAAGCAGTATTTAAGCACTATTTACTCAATCCTTTAAAGGTGGATGGCAGAGCCGGGGACAGGAGGAGTGAAAAAGAGATGGATGTGGTTAGAGTTGTACCAAAACAGAGGGAAGTTCAGCCAATCCCGTTCACACAGGGTCGTTTTGGGGAATTTCTTTTATTATTAGGGTTACTACAACTGCAGCTCATGTTGAAGTGATCCACCTTGCCCTGCCAGGGAGTGACACTGTGCATCACCACCCCCAGGAGGGTCTGGCACATTTCTGTATTTAATTTGCCCTCGTTCTGACTCCTTGCTCTGGATGCAGCAGAAGGTAGGTCAGGCTTGGTGGCTTTTCCTCAGCTCTGGAAGAGGCTGGGGCAGCTGGAATAGCAAATCCCCTCATGCCCTTGACAATGCTGACTGCTCCAGAGACATTCCAGATATCCAGATATCCAGATATCCAGAATTCCAGATTCAGGGAAGCCAAGAGCAGACCCCAGCACTCAGCACCTCCCTACAGAGAACCAGGACGGGGCTCAAGCTTTCTTTGGTGTTAGAACCCACAGAAATACCTCAGGAGAATCTGAAGGGACTCAGGTGTAACATCTACCAGAGCTTGGTACTGCTCTCCTGCCCTGGACCTTGACAAGATAAATCCAGCAGGTCACGGTTTGGTTAACATCGAGGTAAAAGCATGAAAGGGAAAATAAAAAAGCTCAAGGCCAGGCTGGATGGAGCTCTGAGCAACCTGACCCAGTGAGAGGCAGCCCTGGCCACGGCAGGGGTTTGGAATTGGAAGGTCTTTAAGGTCCCTTCCAACCCAAACCCTCCTGGGATTGCAGTGCTCGGCAGCTGCTCACACAAAAAGCAACATTTAATTTATGACTAGGAGGTTATCCTGGAAGCCAGAACACCTGAGGAGCGTTTGAACAGGAAGCTGTGCTGCTCCTCAAGGTGTGGACAGAGTGACATCCGAAGGACAAGGATGGACATTCCAGCCCCTGGAAGCATTGTGTTCCACTTCCCATGCCATCATTTCCCTTAATTCCCCGCAGGGGGAGGATAAAGCAACTCCTACCAAACCTGACAATCCCCAGCCTCCTCAGCAGGCTCGGATCGGCACAGAGCCGAGGGCATGTGCCCCTTTGGAAATCCACGGGAATGCAATAATCCTTCGCACGGGAACGGGAGCGAGCGGAGCTCCGCAGCGACCCAGCCTCTCCCCCGAGGGGCTAACACTGGTCACAGCCGGGAGGAGGAGCTGCCCACTCCAGGGGATGCGATTCCCTTCCCCTTTGGGCATGGAAAGCCAGAACCCCCTCCCCAGGCAGCCTTCCCAGGGAAGGGAAACCAAAACTCCTTGGAGGAGGAGAACGCACGCTGCATTTTTCACGTCTGTTTGTCCTCCCGAGCGAAAACAGCTCACGTACTTAACGCTGGTTTTCATTCCGTTTTTCCATAGCTGGTTTCAAAATCATTTGGTCCACGGGAAATAATTATGGGAAGCCAGGTAAAATCCGGGCTAAGCTGGAGAGCACACCCGGGGTACCAATGCCCCGAGCACCTGTGGCACCCCGGGCACGGAGGATGGCTCAGGAAGGACAAAACCCCAGGGAATCCATCCCCCTGCTCCCAGCCAGCAGCTCACACCCACCTGGCAGGCACAGCCTCCCACAGAGGTGTAGGGGCCCGTGGAGCAGCGGGGTCCTGACCATCGCTGAAGGAGAGGAGCGCTGACCCCGCGGCAGGAGCTGCAGCCAGTCCCTGGTCAGTGCCAGTCCCTGGTCAGTGCCAGTCCCTGGGCACTCTGCTGCTGGTCAGTGCCAGTCCCTGGGCACTCTGCTGCTGGTCAGTGCCAGTCCCTGGCCAGTGCCAGTCCCTGGGTGCTGGCCCAGGGAATCCATCCAGTCCCTGGTCAGTGCCAGTCCCTGGGCACTCTGCTGCTGGTCAGTCCCAGTTCCTGGTCAGTGCCAGTCCCTGGGCACTGTGCTGCTGGTCAGTCCCAGTCCCTGGTCAGTGCCAGTCCCTGGGCACTCTGCTGCTGCTCAGTCCCAGCCTGTCTGGCCTCTCCAGTGTCAGGACAGGCTGAGCTCAGGTTTCCCCTGGCAGGCACTGCCCATGCAGTGACATTCCCAGCACGGAGCCCTGTCCCAGACCCAGCTCTATTTCGGGCTGAGCCACGTCCCACAGCCTCTCCCCTGTGGACAATGCCAGAAGGCCTCTGGATAACAGCACTTCCCTGTTATCCCAGCCTCATCCCAGAGAGAGCCAGCCAGGATCCACAGCAGGCAGCAGGAAAAGCATCCCTGATCCTGACAGAACTTCCTTATCACAAGGCTGGAGTCCCTCTGACCTGGAGCCAGGCTGGGAGAGCTGGGGAAGGGAAGGGAAGAGGGAAGAGGGAAGAGGGAAGAGGGAAGAGGGAAGAGGGAAGAGGGAAGAGGGAAGAGAGAAGAGGGAAGAGAAGAGAAGAGAAGAGAAGAGAAGAGAAGAGAAGAGAAAAGAGAAGAGAAGAGAAGAGAAAAGAGAAGAGGAGAAGGCTCCAGGGAGAGCTCAGAGCCCCTTCCAGAGCCTAAAGGAGCTCCAGCAGATCTGGAGAGGGACTGGGGACAAGGGAGGGAGGGACAGGACACAGGGAATGGCTTCCCAGTGCCAGAGGGCCTGGTTAGGTTGGATATTGGGAAGGAATTGTTCCCTGGGAGGGTGGGCAGGCCCTGGCACAGGGTGCCCAGAGCAGCTGTGGCTGCCCCTGGATCCCTGGCAGTGCCCAAGGCCAGGTTGGACATTGGGGCTGGGAGCAGCCTGGGGCAGTGGGAGGTGTCCCTGCCATGGCAGGGGTGTGGATGGGATGAGGTTTAAAGTCCCTCCTAAGCCAAACCCCTCTGGGATTCGGTGATTCCATAACACCTGCCATTACCCATTTAGATTGTCTGTATACATCATCTCCATGTCAATTATGTACAGATTTCTAAAATTTGGACTTCAGATATTTTTAAATCCCAGATTAAAAAAACAGACTCCCATTTCAAAGCATCTAAAAGTAGATTCCACTTTCACAGACTTGGTGGAGCAGCAATTTCCCCACTTGCGACGAAGGAGCCGAGACTCCGCTGCTCATGGCTATAAATATATTCATAGATATTTTCCCTGGCACAAAGCACTTCAGTTTTAAAGGCAAGAGATTCATCAACTCTTCTGGAGAGCTTCATCCTTTTGCTGCTTTGATTCTGTCAGCGAGCACACGCTCCTGGCAGGAGTGGAGGAGGGCACAATCTGCCACCATCTGCAGGGTGCAATCCATCTGAAAAGGTGACTGTCCTCAAGAAATTAGCACAGTCCAAGCATTTAACTTCACTCTGGAATATTGTGCTCAACCAACAGGCTCTCGCTGCAAAATGTTCCTGCTCCCTGCGTGGTGCTGGGTGGGTTTTTTTTTTTTTTTTAAAGTTTTAATGCAGCCTTTTAAGGGAAGTAGACAAAATTTTCCCGTCCTTCTCTGGAGGAGAACGGGGCAAAGGCAGGATTCCACCCTCCCGCAGAAACGCTCCTGGGGGAGATGAGCGTTATCAGAGCGAGCTGTTTGATGTGCTCAGACAGGTCCTGCGAGCTTGAGCACGGAGAAGGAAGCCAAGTGGCCAGGACTGGGAGGGCGTGGGGCGGTAGAGGCGGTGCTGGCAGCTGGCCATTCCCCCATCACCCACCATCCACGGCACACACACATCCCCATCCTGCACGGCAGCCCCTTGGAGCCTAGTGAATATTCCAGCAGGTTCCTCCTAACTGATTGCTGCTACGAGGAGAGAGGGGAGGGAGGGGAAAAAAAAAAAGCAGCACCTTGAAATTCTCTGCAATTGTCAGCAGCAGGAGAGAGGCGAAGCAGGAGAGGCAGGAGAGGAGGTTCAATAAGCTGCTTAATTTTCCCTTCTCTCTGGATGAATGCACTGTCAGGAGGAAGTGCAGCTGAAGGATAGCCTGGCTCTTGCACGGCTCCAGACGAGGCTGCGGCTCCTGCCCACGCAGGACTCGGTGCTCGAGATGATGAGGTGCCACGGGGAAGAAAGAGGCTCCCCTCCTTCCAGGAGGGAACAAACTGTCTGTGATGGGAAGCAAAGAGCCTGGGTTGCCTTCTGGCTAGCACACGTGCCAAAGGAGACTGATCCACACAAGTGAGGACGCTGGGCAGGCTCGGGTTGGAGAGCAGGTTGGGTTTTAGGGAAAGGTTCTGCCCCCAGAGGGTGCTGGGCACTGCCCAGGCTCCCCAGGGAATGGGCACAGCCCCGAGGCTGCCAGAGCTCCAGGAATTCCAGGACACAACTCCCAGGAATGCCCAGGGTGGGATTGTTGGGGTGTCTGGGCAGGGACAGCAGCAGGATCCTTGTGATCCTTGTGGGTCCCTTCCAGCTCTGGAGATTCCATGATTGTATGAAGTATTTCCAATGCAGGCTGCATCCAAAGGTTCTGATCCTTTCCAGGAAAGGGAAGTGAGGACACTTGCTCAGCAGAGCTCATTACACTCACACTAACCCAGGCAAAATCCCTGCATGCAGCAGAGGGCAGGGAGAACAGAGGCAAAGGAAAGTGAGGCTTGGAGCCCTCCCTGGACGCTGCTGGCAAGGGGAACCAACCAGGATTTCACCAGCAAGCAGAAGCCTCCTGGCCTCAGGAGCTCCCTGAGCACATGGCAGAGTCAGAAAGAGCAGAGGGGAAAAAAGGAGGAACTTTTCACTGAGGAAAACAAATACATGGAGAGATGGAAACAGGACGGGCAGCAAACAGATCAGGTTTGAGGGAGCTGTGGGTCCCAGGAGGCTGTGAGGCTCCAAAGGCTTCCAGCCCCAACCTCTCCCTTTCTGCTCTCAGAAAGGTGGAACACTCACCCTCACATGCAACACCACATCCAAGCCTGCGACAGCAGAGGATCTGTGGCTCACCAGGGAAAAATCCCTTTGGTCTAACATTTGAAGGATGGCAGAGCAGCTGAGCGTGCTTACAGCTGCAGAGTCCCACACTGAAGGGGACGGTGACAAGGTCTGAGTGCCACCCTCGCTCTCAGACAGGGAGGAAGACAAGGTTTCTCCTCGCTGTGCTCAGGTTTCAAGCAGGTGCACGTAAAAGCTGAGTAAGTTTTGTGTACAAAGCTTGCACCAAAGATTACTGGCACCCAGAAATCCAAATCCTGCCCCAGCACGCTGCTTCAGGGGTGCTCAGAACAAAACTGGAGATAGTGCTGGGTCAAAACCAAAATCATCAGTTCAACAGTCCTGGAAGCACACAAACAAACAGCAATTAAACCAACCATGCAATTAAAACCAGGCATGTCCAGAGTGCCCATGTTCCAAACTGCAGCACTGGCTGTTCACCCTCAAAAGAAACAAAACCCCCCCAAAAATGCCAAGCACCAAAGGTTGCTTTTAACTGAAGGTAAGAGCGCGGAGTCATTCACCGAAAATTGCTTTAAAATATTCCAGCTAAGTTTTTCTGTGGGAATTACTGCCCTGACACTGGAGCCATGAAGAAGTTGGGACACTTTTCTACAGAGAACTCTGGATGGAAACCACCAAATCCCAACCCCAAGGACAGCTCCCAGCACCTCTCCTCAGCAAGTTCTCTGATTCATCCTAATGATGGAAAGCACTGGAAAGCTCCCACAGAGGAAAATCTCACCAATGCCACCGGTGAGGCACAATCAGTGCTCAAAATCCCCCTTTTTATTCCAGTTTGTGGCACATGAGGGGTTAAGACAAGCTGAAATGCATAATGGGTTTTCCTTGCCACGATGGATCATTATTCCATGGCGATCTAATACAGTAATAGTAGATAATACCAGTAATATGGATTTGCTTTAGTAAAAGCATTTGAAATTGCATTAAACACAGCAACACGAGAGTGGCACATTGTGAAACGGATATTTCTAATTCCTGCTGTGCAGAGGAGCCACTCCTGCTTCCAAGGCAAGGAGGAGCAAGGCTGTCTCACCACAAGGCCCATCCTAAACCAGGCAATGGCAGGAAAGGCTGGAAAGGCTCTCCAAGACCATGGAGTCCATGACCATCAGCTCAGCACCATTGCTAAACCTCGTCCCCAAGTGCTGCATCCCTTTGGACTCTTCCAGGGACGGTGCCCTGGGCAGGATGCCTGCATTTCAGGGAGGGCATTTTCCCCAATATCCAACCCAAACCTGCCCTGGCCCAGCCTGAGGCTGTTCCCTCTCCTCCTGTCCCTGTTCCCTGCCAGCAGAGCCTGACCCCCCCCGGCTGCCCCCTCCTGTCAGGGACTTGTGCAGAGCCACAAGGTCCCCCCTGAGCCTCCTTTTCTCCAGGCTGAGCTCCTTTCCCAGCTCCCTCAGGAATTCTCCATTCCCTTCCCAGCTCCGTTCCCATCCCTGGACACTCTCCAGCCCCTCAGGGCCCCTCTTTTTTGTGAGGGACCAAAGCTGAACCCACAGGACCCAAGGTGCAGCCTCAACGCTGGACTTGGTGTATGCTCAGCATAACGGGACAAAGAAGGGAGAAGAAATGAAAAAGCATTTCAGTGAGTACCATTGCCTGCTCCTTTAGGGCACAGAAGCTTTACCCACAAGGTGCAGCCTTCACAGAGAGCTGAAGAGCACCAAACATCTCCTGGGCTGCACCTCAGCAATGCCCAGATTGCTCCAGGTCTGAATGGAGACAGATTCTTCACAGGGAATTGGGAATCTCGGGAGCTTTTAGGCTCTGAGCTCTCCCTGGAGCCTTCTCCCCTCCAGGTGAGCACCCCCAGCTCTCCCAGCCTGGCTCCAGAGCAGAGGGGCTCCATCCCTGGGAGCACTTGACAATGCCATACCCCAACAGGAGCAGGGAATTAAACCCCACAGGTAAATAAAGCAAAGGCCCAGAGTTGCAGGCAGCACCATCAGCCCACCCAGACCAACAGCAGTGCCACTGTTCTTGGTAAGCAGAACGTACATGGGGAAAAAAATAAAAGGAAAAGCCTTGATTTTTTTATTTTAACTCATTTCTGTGTCTTTGGAGAGTAAATTAGAGAGGTTTTGTTATGTTTGTTTTAGCATAAGAGAACAGCACTTAATAAGTTACAGAAAATTTCAGAGTCACGCTAGCAGTACAGGATTTGAAAAACATAAAAGTTAAAACCTAAGGCATCGCTGCCTTTTGCCAGCCCTGCTGCCATTCCCCTCCAACCAGCAGTGCCAATCAATGGCCTCCCCCCAAAAAAATCAATCCTGGCCCACATTTCCATGCCCCCCAGCGCCCAGGCAGCAGGAATTGTTCATCCTTTGTGTGCCAGGAGCGAGGGAGCAGCTGGAAACACTCGACACCTGCCAGTGCCCATGAGATTCCCTCGGCGCCGGGCACGGGAATTGGAAGCACACCAAGCACGAGGACTCACCCAGAACAAAGCCTGAGACAGAACATCCTGAAAGGAACCCACGAGGATGTCCCAGTCCTGCACAGACCCCCCCAGCAATCCCTGAGCATCCCTGTCCAAACAGAGCTCCCGGAGCTCTGGCAGCTTGGGAATGTGCCCATTCCCTGGGGAATGGCAGTGCCCAGCAGCCTCTGGAGGAAGAAGCTTTCCCTGATCTCCAGCCTCACCCTGTGGTTTGATCCCTCTCTGCTGCGTGTTCAGCCACCGAGTAACACAATAAATCCTCGCTGCTCTCCTCCTCCATACCCAAGGCATGTCCTTGGACAGGTTTTTTTTGAACATATCGTTCTGGAGCCACGGTTTAAAATCCACTGCGGCCCCACATCGCTGTCATCCTGTGCTCCTGTCCCTGGCACACACCAGGTTTGACCTTTTCAGATGTACATTTACAGCGTTCACAATCCTTGGGAGCCTTGCTACAGACAGGGGAAAAAAAAAAAAAGAAAAAAACCGAACTGAGAGGAATTTCTGGAATGGTGACTGGACTGCTGATGTTCCCCGAGGCAAAACACACACTGCTTCTACTCCAGCTTCCTAATGCCCTGGTAAACAAGAGAAAATCGAATGACAAAGGAACCCTAACCAGCCGGAATCTTCGGAAAGATGGAAAACAGACTTCCAGGGCTGCCCACACAAGCGAAGGAGCTTCGGCAGTCACTGTTCAAGGGTAGCACAAACAATGCTCCAAATGAAGAACGCAGCAGGGGGAAAAAAAAAAATAAAATGCAGCCCAGCAGCTGGATTTCCAAGAGAAGGGAGGGAAGGCAGGCACCTCCAAAAGTGTCCCACCACGCAGCCCAGCCTCACGCTTCTCCCTCCCCTTTGTGCTGCAGATGCCGTGCTTGCTTTCCTGGTGTCCCTGATTTATGAGGATCCCCTCCACCCAGCTGTCTGAGCACCACACAGAGCCTCAGTGTGTTCCCAGGCTGCGGGAAGCCCAGCCTGGAGCAGATCTTCCTCTCCCATCCAGCCCCCAGAGGGAGGCAGGCACACTTCTCCTAACACATCCATGGCTCACGACACAAACCCCAAAGGCCTGGATTTTAACGGGGACAGGGCACAGGGAATGGCCAGAGGGCAGGGATGGATGGGAGATTGGGAAGGAATTGTTCCCTGGGAGGGTGGGGAGATCCTGGCACAGGATCTGGCTGCCTCTGGATCCCTGGCAGTGCCCAAGGCCAGGCTGGACATTGGAGCTGGGAGCAGCCTGGGACAGTGGGAGGTGGTGGGACAAGGTGAATTTGAAGGTCCCTCCCAACCCAGACCATTCCATGGTTCTGTGATTTTCCAGCACTCCTGTGAGGCCACATGAGAGCAGAAACAGGCTCCTGGATAAGGATGATCAGCTCTGGAACACCATCATCCTCCTCAGACATTTGTATTCGTGAAGGTACCACAAACTTTGGCTTCCCCAGCCCTAAATGCCCTTCGGTGCCACAGAACACCCGTGCCCAATTAACCCTCTCGATTAGTCTCATTCCTAACACGGAAAATCAAGGGCACGAAGAGGAGAGGCCAAGTCCAAGGAATGGCAGCATTCCCTAAACCACGGAATCACTACACCTGGAAAAGACCTCTAAGACCAAGCCCAAGCATCCCCACGGCTCCACCACTGATCCATGTCCCCAAGTGCCTCATCCACAGCCTCCAACAAGCTCCAAACAAATTCATCTGCCCTTTGTGATGGATGGGTGAGACCCAAAACATCTCCTGTTTAATCACCTGTTGATGTTCCCAGCACAAGGCACCGATGTGCTGTTACAGATCAGGAGCTTTCAGCAGTTTTCTCCCCGGGATACTCCCGCTGTGCACACTCTATCCATCTTGCCCACCCATCAATAAAATCCATTGATCGCTGTCAGGCACCAAAACCCGGCAGAGAGGTAAAGAGAGGATAAGGAGCTGAGGGCTGGCTGCAAAGGAGGGAGCTCCCGGGGCAGAGGAATTCCCGACAGAGGGGAGATGGGCTGGGGGTTCCTCTGGCAGTCTGGGGTGTGCTGTGCACGCAGTTCTCTCCATCCCAGTGCCACGGTCCTGGAAAACACTGCAGGAAGCAGAAGCAGCTCCTGGAAGTCCGCAGAAGATGGCTGATTTTTTCACCCCGAGAAATTCAAAGCGTAGTGCGCCAAGAAGAGAACAAATTATCAACAGGCTGCCTTCGTTACTTTACTCCTTCTTAGCTCGTGATTACCACCAGCAACGCCATCATCTGGGGCTGAGCGGAGCTTCAGAGAGATGTGTGCGATCAGAGATCAGGTCAGACAATTTGAATTGTTCCCTCCGCGCTTGGGAGGAGATGCAGAGGAGAGGGGAGTTTGGGGTGGGTTCCTTTTGAGTCTGTTTGGTGTCCTCCAGGCTGGCCTGTCCTTGACTCAGTTCATTCCCACTCGGACGAAGCCCAGCTGTTCACGGGGAGGATCAGCTTCCCAGGACAGGGAGCTGTGGCCACACACAGAGGCAGCTCCACGGCCACGAGTGCTGGGGACAGCAGCCTTGTGCTGTGCCTGCTCAGCTAACAGGGGAAAGGCACAGCAAAAATGCACCAGGACGGGGGCACGGAGATGGGGGATTGCAGGGCTAGCCCCAAACCGTGTCCCCGAGTGCCACACCCACACACCTTGTCACTCCCATGGTGACTGCACCCCCGGTCCAGGGTCTGACCATCCTTTCAGGGGAGAAATTTCTCCTAATATCCAATATCCTGAGCTGCCCTGAGCCTGAGGCTGTTCCCTCTCCTCCTCCGGCTGCCCCCTCCTGTCAGGGACTTGTGCAGAGCCACAAGGTCTCCCCTGAGCCTCCTCTTCTCCAGGCTGAGCTCCTTTCCCAGCTCCCTCAGGGATTCTCCAGCCCCTTCCCAGCTCTGTTCCCTTCCCTGGACACTCTCCAGCCCCTCAAGGTCTCCCTTGGCGTGAGGGGAAAATCAAAAAGTGGGGGAAAACATGGGGGGAAAAAAAAGAGTGAGGGAAGTTTGGGGAGGGCTCTGCTGCAGAGCTTTTCCCTTCTGGATCCTCCTTTTCTCCAGGCTGAGCTCCTTTCCCAGCTCCTTCAGGAATTCTCCCTTCCCTTCCCAGCTCCATTCCCATCCCTGGACACTCTCCAGCCCCTCAGGGTCTCCCTTGTCACAAGGGGTTCAGAAGTGACCCCAGGACTCAGGGTGGCTCCCAGAGAGGGGGGAGTTAAGAGTGTTAATTAAAACGAACTGGTAATAAACAACACCCCATCACATAATAGACTCTTCATCCAAATTAAGAACCACATTTGAAAGTACCAGGGACGAGTCAATCAAAGCTAGGTTTTTATTTCCAAAGCGTGGAGAGCCTTTGCACAGCTTCTCAGAAATTCTTCATTCTTCTCAGAAACCATTTTCATTTCAAGTCACAGTCCCAGCTAGAAATCCTCGTCACACACACATTACCCAGAGCTCCAGGAGCACTCTCAGGTTCAGGGCGGAATTGTTGGGGAGTCCTGTGAAAGGAGCTGGACTGGATGATCCTCGTGGGTTCCTTCCAGCTCAGGACATTCTCTGAGGTTTTATCATTCAGTTTTTCCCCAGTTTCTGTCTGTCTGATCCCCGGGGGGAGCAAGGAGCCAGGCTCCAGCCTGCACTCCAAGAGCACTCCAGCGGCTGCGCTGCCAAAGGGTAAAAGGGTTCTTGAAGCATCTGCAGTTCTCAAATCAAAGGGAACGTCACTCACTTGAACCAGCATAAAACAGGAGGCCCTGGCCTGTGGGTTCTGTGCTAATATTGACAGGCTGGAGCTCAGAAGTACCACTGAGAAGAGGGAAAGAATAAAGAGAAACCCAACATGAAGGCTGTTTGTTGTGAAGAGCTTGAAAAAGTTGAGGAGTAAATCAAAGACTCAGAAAATGAAGAAAAAAGCAGAAACATCCCCAAAAAAAACTTCTAAGTGCAGTCCTAGGTTTCAGAATGACAGCATCCCGGAGCATTTAACAATTTCCACTTAGGCTAATAGAAAGATTGAACTTTAATTTCCACTGAATTACTGCCAAAAGCTTTCCTTTAGTTGGAAGGATGGAAAAAGCATTCTCCCTCCTGCTTTTTCAGCTTGTTCAGGACACACAGCGAGGAAAGGAGATGTGCACAAGGGCACAGAGAGACAGCAGGAATGGCCCCAAGCTGGAGGAGGGCAGGGTTAGATGGGATATTGGGAAGGAATTCCCAGCTCTGAGGGTGGCCAGGCCCTGGCACAGAAGCTGTGGCTGCCCCTGGATCCCTGGCAGTGCCCAAGGCCAGGCTGGACACTGGGGCTTGGAGCAGCCTGGGACAGTGGGAGGTGTCCCTGCCTTTTTGTGCCAGGCTGCCCTTTCCCTCACTCCTGAGCCTTAACTGCAGCCATAACCAATTTTGTCCACAAATCCAGGGTCAGCAGGGGCTTCAAAACAATCCCATCCCTGCAGCCGTGAGCACTGAGCTTCACAGCTCCAGTAACCCCGGGCAGGGCAGCAGCAGCAGCAGCCTGGCCAGGCCCCCAGCTCCTCTCTGGCTTTAGGCTGTGTTCCTGAGGTCTGGGCAGCCTGGAAAAGCAGGGCTGGGTGGCCAAGGATCCGTGAAAGCACTGGGGGATTAAGCAGCCACTCGTCCTGCACGACAAGGTGAGTCAGAAGGTGCTAGAAATCCACTTGGGTGCTTCATTGAGCAATTAGAAGCTGCTAAATAACGCACAAAGCAGAGCAGAACTTCTGCCCTAGGGATCCACCTGGCTCCAGAGGACACCGAGGTGGGGGTAGCACCTTGCAAAGAGTTTCCTCTGCCTTGCACAAGAGCCGTGTGTGCCGGGGGTTGTGGGGACAAAACACAAGGAGAGAACAGGTCCCTGCTTTAAGCTTTAACCAGCCAAGGGAACAAGATGCCCAAGTGTGGAGAAGGAGGCAGGCAGGCCTGTGAGTGTTCATTTCCACGGGGAAACTCTGAGGTTGTCCAAAACCCGCCAAAATTAACCATCAGAGAGTCCAGAGCAGGAAAGGATGGGCGGAGGGGAAAAACCCTGCATGCTCTCTAGTGTTTTACCAACGCTTATTGATTTATTTTAAAAGCTGGGTGGAACACGGGGAATTAATAGACCACCATATGCCCATGTGCTGCATCTGCTACAGCGATTTATTCTTATAGTTCTTTTATTACCTTCTTTGGGAACTGAATGGGAGAAGGATCAGCATCCTGACACTTGGAAATTAGCTCGTTTTCACGACTGTCAGCGGGAAAGCAGGAATTAATCCTCTCATTTCAGCCTGAAAAATAGTGAGAGCAAGCCCAACGAAGAAAATAAAAATAAAAATTGTTTCTG
The DNA here is from genome assembly GCA_013400515.1 of Erpornis zantholeuca. Classification (NCBI taxonomy): domain Eukaryota; kingdom Metazoa; phylum Chordata; class Aves; order Passeriformes; family Timaliidae; genus Erpornis; species Erpornis zantholeuca. The sequence continues at coordinate 69,787 of VZTN01035271.1, read as the reverse complement.
TGTNTGAAGAAAATAAAAATTGTTTCTGTGTTTGTAAGAGGAGTGGAAAAAAAGTGCTTGGAAGAGCAGTGGCCTTATTATGCTGGCAAGGCTACAGCCCATGAGATCAATGTTTTGATGAGCACAAGGACTTGTGCCAGAGGGGGACGGGAAGCAGGAGAGGAGACTCCAATGGGCTGAAAGCATGGGGAGAGGAAGAGGCAGGGAAGTGGTTTGGGAATGAACTAGGTCAGGGGTGCGTTTAGGACACGGGAGAGCAGGGAATGCCTGGAGAGGGATGTGGGAGCAGGGTGGGACCTCAGCCACCAGCCCCAAAGGCTGGGAAGAAAGATGAGGGAAGGGAATGTGGCAGCTCTCACCTACCAGTGAAAGGAGGGTTCTTAGAGGAGGAAAGGAAAGGAGAAGGATTTACAGTGGACTTTGCACACAACAAGAGAAGCACCATCTGCCCAAGGCAGCCCTCACCAGGAGGGCTCAAAGGGAATCCACAGAACCTCAGCCAGCTCCCACGAGCAGCTCTGTATCCAGCTTGGAGACTTCTCTAAGGTACCAGAGATTTGAAGTGAAGAGCAGATAAGACCCTGGTGGGGTTTGGCTGTTTTTGGGGGGTGTTTTAGCACCTCTCCAAAAGCCTTCCTGCACGGCGGCAGCAGCAGCAGCATCAAGCCGTGTCCCACCCCAGGGCTGGGTTTGCCAACAGGATTTGTTTCTGGGCTTGCAATCCCCCTCGAGGCTGGACCTGCATTGTGGCACCGCCTTTGCCTGGCTCCTGAGCCCATGGTGGTCGCAGTTTCTAGGCCAGAAAGAGGATTCTGCACGGAATTTATCGAGTTGGAAGGCACCCACCAGGATCACCCAGTCCGGCACCCGGACAACCCCGAGAATCCCACCCTGGGCATCCCCGAGATGGGATCCCATCCTCCAAAGGCTCCTGGAGAAATTTGAATTCAATCGAAATTCTTATTTAGAAGAAGCAAGAAGCTAAACCCCAGAAATAATTACAAGCAAAGATAAACCGGCGTCCCTTCACACAGAAGCGAGCCGGGGCGGAAGCTTCCCCACCGAAACCTCTTGGATCAGCCTCTCCAAGACGAGCCCAAATCTGTGCATTCCAAGACGGCATTTATACACCCGACATCCAGCGGGAGAGGGCTGGGAGGAAAAGAACAGCAAAACTTCCCAGCTCTCCCTCAAACCACAGGCTCTCCCCCCGGAGCTGCAGCCCGGGCTGCCGGACCCGGCTTGGAGCGGAGCCGCTGGAAGCGCCCAGCCCGGGCCCGGCCTTCCAAGCTGCGAACAAAGGCGCCCTTAAATGTGGTTTGATTGNACCCGGCGCGCTCGGCCCGGCGCAGGCCCCTCCGGAGGAGGGGAGGGCTAATTCACAAAGGCATTCCGGATTTTTCCCAGGTTGTAGTAAATCTCGGTTGTCGTAAATCTCAAGCAATTCCCTGCTTGCTCCCCGCAGCTCGGCAGGGAAGGTCAGCGCGTTAAATGAAGGCACAGTCGCGGCGGAGCTGGGGGATAACGCAGGGCCACCCCGCACCCAGTTCCTGCTGTTCCACGGACGTGCTCTGACCTTTCTGCGCCCAACCCCGGCCTGCTCCCTCTCTCTCTCCACGTGAATGGCATTTTCCCTCCTCTTTTCCTATCCAGTGAGCTTCTCAAGAGCAGAGCCAGGTTGGTTTGGGGCTGGGACATGCATGTTTTATCATTTCCTAAGGGGGCCTTGGGAAAGAGCCCCAAAGCGCAGCTCTTGTGCGGGCCCTGAGCTGGTCCTGCTCTCCTTGCTCTCCGGGTGATGCCTTAAACTGGGTCCCTAGAAACAGGGGGACAGAGAGCAGACAGGAATAAAGGAAGGATTTATTGGAAAGGCCTTCAGAGGTACACTCTGGGCTCCAGAGGCTCCTGCCTCAGTGCATCCCAACATGGACAAGGACAGCTCCCGAGTTCTTCCCACTTGGATCTCAGCATCAATTCCCCAAGCAGGAGCCAGGCAAGGATGGAATTTGCCCAAGCTTGCCCCCCTGTCCCCAAGATTGTGGTTTGCAGTTGTTGGGCCTAGGAGGGTCTGGGTGTCCTTGGAGAGCTGGAGAGGCTTTGTTGTGTGTGTGTGAGCATGAGAGAACAGCACTGAACGAGCTACAGAAAACCTCAGAGTTACACTAGCAGTACAGGATTGGAAACAATATAAAAGTTAAAACCTAAGGCATCACAGGAAGCTCTGCACATCCAGGGATGTGGATAAAGCTGGGCTCAAGGAATGGCTCAGGCTGCAAAGCAGGACCATCCCGGAGCACGCTGCCCAAGGAGCCTTCCTTGTTCTCTGTGAATCTCAGTCTGACTTTTAATTAAAGACTTGCAAATTTGTCAGAAGCAGCACGGATCACGAATCCCTGGTTCTGTTAGATGGAAAAGAGTGGGAACTGGGGGAAGAGCTGCTGGGCCACAGGAGGGTCCCTGCCACCAGCAGCAGGCTGGTGCTGCGCTGCTGCAGCTCTCCCACCACACACAAAGGGAGCAAACAAACTTCTACCATAATTAACTCATGAAAATGACACCATTATGTTCCTGCAAACAATTAGGAGACAAAAGAGAATGTACAAAGATCCTGCCAAACACCACAAAATAAACTGAAGACATTGTTTCATACTAATTTTCTCGTAAACCATTTCAAGACAAACGTGACTGTAGGTAAGAAAATTCCAACAGCCTCGAATTCTGAGGTCACTCTTCAATCCAAGGAGCACCTTGGGGTGGAAAAGTGGATTTCCATGGATTAGGAGTGGAAAAGGGTGTCAAGATCTGCCCAGTGGCTTGCACCAAACCTCTGCTCCTCAGCCTTCAGCTCTGCTAGCACAGCAATCCACGCCAAAGCCTCTGGATCCTGAGCTGGCTTTGCTGGAACGAAACCATGTTTGCACCCGAGCTTCCCAAAGAGAAGTCAGAAATGACCTCTGGAGCAGCCTCAGGAGAAGCCATTCCAACAGCTCCAGCGTGTCAGAACCGACTCCCGAGGGCGAGAGCAGCGAGAGGGGGAGCAGGGCACGAGCAGAGATTTCTCAGAAACGCATTACCAGGGAAGAGAGAAGCACAGCAAGGCTAATCCCTCAGCACCGCAGTTGTCACCGCTCCTCAGGTTCTGCCTTAGTCATCGCTGGGAAGAAACCCAAACGCGACTGGAAGGCAAAACCCTCCTGAAGTTCAGGCAGTCATGGCAGGAGTTTTTTTTCCCCCCGGCACTGCTGCCCAGGAGTCTGGCAGGATGTGCCTTCAGCTGTGCTCTCCCAACAACAGATCTCTTCTTGTTCCACCAGCCAAACGGGCTGGGGAAGGGATCCTGCAGGCAGGACCCTGCAAGCAGCTGCCAGCAAGAGTCAGCAGCTGGAAGCTGAGGCAAATTGTTTTAAAAATAAGAGAGGGCAGCGGGAGATCAACATGTGAAGATCAGGGCAAGGTGACGGACAAGAGCAAGTACTTTTGTTTATAGGATAAATTCCTGCAGCTCTCAGGGTTTGGGGCTTGGGGGAACTGTCAGCGTGACTAACATCTCTAGGAAGTCCAGAAATGAAATCTCGCCTTGTTTTTGGCTTAATGCAGGAAATCAGCTTTAATGACAACCTACAGTTAGCTCTGGAGTAATTTTCTTTCTGCTTCATTGACATACATGACAAGACTTTATTAGCAGGGCTAAAATTAAAAACAAAACATTTTTTCCCAGCTGCACTGAATGCTTAATGCACACACTGACACCTTGAGAAAAGAGACAAAAAAAAAAAAAAAAATTATTTCAAAGCAATTCCATCGCCTTTTTGTATTTCATCTTTTCCTGGTCTTTTTTCTGATTTTACATCACAAGTTTTGCACCTGGCACAACCACAGACTTTTCATCATCAAGAATAAGCACTGTCCAACTTGTTCTCATGGAATCCCAGAATGGTTTGGGTTGGAAGGGAACTTAAAGCTCATCTTGTTCCACGGGCAGGGACCCCTCCCACTGTCCCAGGCTGCTCCCAGCCCCAATATCCAACCTGGCCTTGGGCACTGCCAGGGATCCAGGAGCAGCCACAGCAGATATAAAAACCCTTTTTTTATATATCTGATCTAAATCAGTCCTCTTTTAGTTTAAATCCCTTACCCCTCGTCCTACCAATATTTTTCATATCCCATATTCTTCAACCATGTTAAGCCTCGTGAGGTAAGCATTCAAAAGCTTCAAGTTCGGGAGGAATCACCTCAGATTACAGTCTGTTAAAAAAGAATCAAGTCATTCAAAAAGAATTTTTAAAAAGCAAAGGTTTTAAAAGTTAAATGGCTTTAGGCTGCTGAGCTGGTTTGCTGTTTGGTATCCAATAATCCTTCCACGATTTTCCAAGTGGAAGCAGCAGCTCCCAAAGGTTTCATCCATCCCTTAAACCTGGTGCGGTTTTTAAAACCTTTCTGCACACAATGTTCCCTTAAAAAAATGTTCTTACAAGAATCTTTCATCTATTCAGATGCTTCTTCTAATGACAGGACTTGGGATTGTGTGAAATCCTAAAAATATTGAGTCAGTCCAGGATCTGTGTTGCCCCATGGGATTGGGTGGTGAGGCACTGTCAGAGGCTTCCCAGAGAAGCTGTGGCTGCCCCTGGATCCCTGGAGTGCCCAAGGCCAGGCTGGATGGGGCTTGGAACAACCTGGGATGGTGGGAGGTGTCCCTGCCCATGGCAGGAGATGGAATGGGATGAGCTTTAAAATCCCTTCCCACCCAACCCAGCCTGGGGTTGCCATATCTGGTTTTTATCATTCTTGTCACATGGGTAATTTCCAATTATCCAATCTGCAGGAGAAACATGGCTTGGCTTTTTTTGCTTTTTTATAGACATTTTAAGCAGGAGCGATGGTTGAAAAGCTTCAGAAAAAAATACTTTAAAAAAAAAACCCTAAAAGATTTTGCTTGAGCCCTTCTGTCCAGCATTAGAGAAGAGAAAGGTTAGGGAGGAGACAAAGAGCAAGGAATCATAGTAGTGGAAAGAAAATGTGGTTTTGCTAAGCTGCAGAGAGAAGTTACCCAAGGAAGAGATCCTGCAGCACAGCAAAACCCTCCCAGGGCTCCCCAGTCCAACTGCAGCTGAGGCACTCACACCAAAACCTCCACTAAGGTAAATAACCCAAATCCTCACTTACAGGGGTCAGCCAGAGCAGAGTCCTTGACACAATCAGCAGTGTTTTCCCCTGGCTTCTCCTGGAACTGCAGCTCAGGGCAGGACTTTACTGCCTGTGTAATGAGTGACCAGACCACGAGGGCAGCGCAGGACGGAGCCACTGAAGCCCAGGGATGACCACAAGTGCTGTGGCTCAAGGCTGCAGGTCCTCCACTCTGCTCTGCTCTGCTCTGCTCTGCCTGGCCTGAACGCTCAGTACAGGTTGGTTTGTTTGTTTTGTGCCTGCTCTGTCTGATTAAAAACACGTCAGTCACCCAAATAAAGCAAATATTGCCACCGCCGAGCAGGAGCTGTCTGCAGAGCTGACCCCAGCCCTGTTCCTGGGGCTTTGACTGCGACTCAAAGAACCTCCATCTCCAGATATTCACTGTACAGCTGCAAAGAATTTTCTAGACACGTCAGGGGTGTGATTCCTGAAGAGCTTTGGCTGATCAGTCACTTACATCTCTTGGGTACCAGATTGGCAGCTGGGGGAAGGAGAGAGCTGGGGGTGCTCACCTGGAGAGGAGAAGGCTCCAGGGAGAGCTGGAGAGGGACTGGGGACAAGGCATGGAGGGACAGGACACAGGGAATGGCTTTAAGCTACAAGAGGGGAGATTTAGGTGGGATATGGGGAAGGAATTGTTCCCTGGCACAGGACATTGGGGCTGGGAGCAGCCTGGGACAGTGGGAGGTGTCCCTGCCATGGCAAGGGTGGGAATGGGATGAGCTTGAAAGTCCCTTCCCATCCAGGCTATTCCATAATTCCCTGAAATTGAGCACAGCAGCGATCCAGGCCGGGAAGGGGCACTTTCCCAGGAAGCTCCCCGAGGAGCAGGGAGCCCCTGGCCCCTGCTCTCCCCGCCGTGGGAATCCCTGCCCAGCCTGCGGAGAGGTTTTGCAGCCCAGGAGAGCGCAGAGGGCCCGGGGCCGGCCCTGGGAAGAGGCTCTGGAGCTATTTATAGCAGCCCAAGGTGCGTGTGCCGCCGCTGCAGACAGGGAGCAGCTTGTTTTCCCAGGAATTGATCTGCACGGGCGGATTATATAAACAGTTGTTTCTCGCTCATTTCCACACCGCCGGCATCTCCCGGGGTGGGGACGTGCCTGTCAATACAGCAGCTGCTCGCAGGCGGCGGAGCCGGCAGCAGCTGCGGCAGGGCCGGGAGCTGGGGATTCTAGGTGAGTGCGGGAAAGATGTTCCAAAAATACAGCTGCGGAGCCGTCACGTGCAGCTGGCTGCGGGCAGAGGAGAGCCCTCCTCTCCTTCCACGCTGCTCCGCTGCCGTTCAGCAAAGCCTGAAGCCAATTTTCTCGCCGTAAATCCTATCTGCACAAGTCTCTCGGACCGTTTCGATGGGAGGCTCCGTGTCCAGCCCCCGTTTTGGGGAAAGCCAGTCCAATTTCTTTGAAGGCTATTCATTCTACTTCAATAGTTATTTGGTCCTGCCCCACAGCATTCTCCAGTGATTCTGTCAGAGCAGCAAATAAAGGCTGGGGAGCTGCTATAAACAGGTAGAGAAGCAATAGCCACACTGTGTGAGCACTTCGCTTTATCTGGCATCATCCAGGGCACACCTCATCTCTTCCAGGTTAATCAGATTTTCAGAGCAGGACCCAAAAGCTGCAGTTTAACTCCACGGCGTGAGGAATGTTCCCCGCACAGAGATTCCTTATCGCTTCTCCATTTTAAAATTTAATGACAAACCGGAGGGGAGAGCCGAGGCTGCAGCCTGGTTACCGCACACTCGGGGCCCTGAAACTCGCTTTCATCTGTGGCAGAAGCCACTGGAAAAGAGGGGGGAAACCACAAGCAAGGCTTTGTTTTCCCCTGGGTGATGTGCCCAGGTGGGTTGTGCTGGCTGGGCATTGCAAAAGCAGCACTCACCCCAAGGGCTGCAGAGGTTGAGCAACGCGCTCCGACCTCTGTCGCAACTGCAGAGGTTAACGCCGAGCGCTGCTGGAGAAAATCCTTCTCCTCCAGCTGAGGCAGCAGTGCATCACACTAGGCATCCCAAGGCTGCACCTGAGCAGCTGCTTTGAAACCCAGAGGAGCTCGGCCAACACCAAAACAGCAGACCCACCCCCACAGAAATCCCTAAACACCCATGGCTACACCCTCCGAGCCTGGAAGAGCCTCCCCGAAGAGCCACAAACCCCTCGGCCCCCAGGCTAGCACACCCCACACACGTTCTGCTGCAGCCTCGGCAGGTGAGAAGGCATTGCCCTCCTCATAGCTTAACAAAAAGTGCCCAGGAGATCTTTTTTTCTCTCTGGGGATGGAGACAGGATCATGGAATCACAGAATGGTGTGGGTTGGAAGGGACCTTTGGGATCATCTTATCCCAACCCTCCTGCCATGGACGGGGATGGCACCCAGACGCTGGTTTCTGCACAGGAGATGCACCTCTGCCTCGGTATGTGTGTGCATATATCCACACTCAGTGTGTGTTTTGGATGTGCCATCACATTTAACACCAGCAGGAATTCCCATGTATCATGGAAGGCCCATTAGCCACCGCTGCTGCTTCCATTCACACTGATCCCTGTGCTTTTTGCATGGGCCTGGAGAGGTGAGGTAAGGGGGAATGGCTTCCCAGTGCCAGAGGGCAGGGATGGATGGGATATTGGGAAGGAATTGTTCCCTGGGAGGGTGGGCAGGCCCTGGCACAGGGTGCCCAGAGCAGCTGTGGCTGCCCCTGGATCCCTGGCAGTGCCCAAGGCCAGGCTGGACATTGGGGCTGGGAGCAGCCTGGGACAGTGGGAGGTGTCCCTGCCATGGCAGGGGTGGCACTGGGTGGGATTTGGGGTCCCTTCCAACCCAAATCAATATGAGATTCCATGCCCCACAAGTGAAAGCTGTGCAGTATGGGAAGCCTAGTGCCCCCAGCAGGAATAGGTGGACCCAACCCCTTCTTCAACAAGGTAGAGATTTTCCTGGGGCTGATTCTCCTCATGCCCACAGAACACGTACTGCTGACTGACCTTCCAGTCTGCACCCAGGCACCGGTGAGGCCAGACAGTGGGAAAGCTGGAATGTGGCAAAGGGATGGAAGCAAGCCCTCCCTCCCAGCATGGATGCCACCAGGCAGCAGCTCCCCTGAGCTCCCTTGGCTTTTTAAGGGAAGATTACAAAGGTTTAGAAAGCAGCAGCTGCCTTGGGGTGAGATGTGAAACAATCAGCTTGACTCGGTGCCACGCTCCAGCTCGCAGAGAAAACATCATTTGCAGCAGTGGCAGCGAGCCTGCAGGTGAGTGCAGCCCAAAGAATTGCTGTTTGGGAAAAAAAAAATCCCCAAATATAGATGGGTTAGCAGCGGAGATAATGGCACTGCACTCCGCAGGCGTCATCCACCGTGAAACCCGGGGAAAACATATTCCACACGTACATCACCTGCTGCCTGAAAGCAGCACCAAAACTCCCCCCGTGCCAGCAGGCTCTGCGGCCAGGATGTTAATTAGTGCTCCTCTCCCTCCTGCCACGGGAGCAGGGCCAGGTAAAAGCTCTGCACAAGGCAGCGATGAGCCTGCCAAAGGCGCCCGTCACGGAGGAGCCGCGGCGTTAATTCACAGCTCCTCAAGAAGACACAAACGCATTCCATGCCTTCCCCAAGGCAGCCGGCATCAGCTGCCTGCTCCCCGCAGAGCCGGCGGGGCTCACGCCTTGAAACCCACGGCTCCTCCCGAAACAGACTGGAGTGAGTGCGATCAGCGGAGAGAGCCTGCGAGTTCATCTGTACCAGCCTCTAATTAAGCTGCTTTCTAGAGGTTTCCCTTTATTACTGCCTCGGTGTCACGGATAAATTGGAAGTTATTCCGAGTGTACCCCTGTAATAGCAGGCACGGCTTTGAAAGCGCTTGCCCAGAGCAGCTGTGGCTGCCCCTGGATCCCTGGAAGTGCCCAAGGCCAGGTGGGATGGGGCTGGGAGCAGCCCAGGATGCTGGTGTCCCTGCCCTGGAGGGTGTCCCTGCCCACGGAACTCGATGATCTTTGAGGTCCCTTCCAGCCTAAACCATTCTAGGATTCTATGGAAACTTGTTTTGGGAAACTTTGTGCTCCAGGAATCGGATTTTAGACAAGAGTGCTTATAGGAAACTATCAGTGCTTTCTTCTGCAGTGGGATTTGGGGCCAGGGAAACCCTGGGAGCAATAATTAAAGCTTTTTTTTAAAAAAAAAGTGAATTACAGCAACTGCGCTGGATGAAAACATTCACAATGTGACAGAGAAATACACTGCACTCAAAGCCATCCCAGTCTGAAACTGCTCGCTGCTTTTCCTTCCTTTTTCACATTTATTTCACTCGTTTAGGGCCTGTTTTCTGCAATTCCTGTGTGGAGAACACCCATCACCTGTCTGCTCACGGAGCCATCCAGCCAGGACCCACCCAGGCTCATACCTGATGCTTTACCAAGTGTAGGTCAAGTTCAGCATCTCTCTGCCAGCGTCCTTCTCCACTGAGCCATCATCATCATCATCACCACCACCATGCCTGGACCACCACGGCTACATAAACACCTAAGAGGGCTCTCCAACACTTCAAAAAAAAACCCTGCTGGAGCATGGAATGAAGCAGCACGGGAGAGAGAGAGGCACAGAGTTCAGGAACACTGAGGGCAAGGACACGACTGAGGCAGAGCTGTAGCTGGTTCCCCCCACAGGGGACAGAAATATCCCCATTTGTGTAAACACAGCCTTAGTCAACAGGGCGACAAATCCGCACCGAGATAAATGTCACCCGCTGACGTCAGCGCCACAGCAACCTAATCAAAGTACAGCCTTCAGCTATTTTTAAACCCCACTTGAAGTATTTTTCTTTAAAAAGAAAAAAAAAAATATTGTTAAAACCCATCTTAAAAAAAAAAAACCAAAAAAAAACCAAAAAAAAAACTTGAAAAAATCAATGTATTTAGCAGTAAAAGGGAGCTGAAATATTTATTTCTCCCTGCTGCCGTGGCCATACGAGCGAGGCTGTACCCAAACTCGCTGTTCCATCTGATGCGTCAGCGCACTAGAAAGCAGAAGATAAGGATTTGGGAAAGTGAACACATCAGATTGGCACTGGCCTTTGTATTGGAAATTTACCCAGACAGGTTAAAAATAACACGGGGAGCGCTGGGAGCCATGCTGGAGGACATGCTCCTTCTGTCCTCCGAGCCGCGGGTGACACGCCAGTGCCACTGTCCCCACACACATCCCAGGGTGGCACTGGTGGTCACAGGAGCTGCTCGGGACCAACACAGAGAGCCCTGCACTTCCCCCACGGAGCTGTTTTCCTTCCAGAATCAGTCCTGAGAAGAGCCATTCCTGCCAACATTCCTGTTCTGCATTCCCATGGTTCTGAGGGCTGTTGCTGTGTCAGTAACACCTCAGTGTTCACACCGAGCTCGGGGTGATGCCTGAAATGGCTCCCTAGGAACAGAGAGCAGGCAGGGATAAAGGAATCAAGGAGGGATTGATTGGAAAGGCCTTCAGAGGTACACTCTGGGCTCCAGAGGCTCCTGCCTCAGTGCATCCCAACATGGACAAGGACAGCTCCCGAGTTCTTCCCACTTGGATCTCAGCATCAATTCCCCAAGCAGGAGCCAGGCAAGGATGGAATTTGCCCAAGCTTGCCCCCCTGTCCCCAAGATTGTGGTTTGCAGTTCTTGTTGGGCCTAGGAGGGTCTGGGTGTCCTTGGAGAGCTGGAGAGGCTTTGTTGTGTGTGTGTGAGCATGAGAGAACAGCACTGAACGAGCTCCAGGGAACTGCAGAGTGACACTGGGCAGGGCAGGGCTGGGAACAATATAAATAAAGTTAAAACCTTTCAGCACAGAGCTCCCCACCAAGCTTCAGCCCTTGCAGAGCTCAGCGAGGCGAGAGGAGGACCCACACCTCTGCAGCAGAGCTGGTCAAACACCCACCAGGACCACCCTGAGGGGATGTCCTCTCTGGTGACCATGTCTGGGCTCTCCGTGGTCTCCCTTTAGAAAGAAACCACAGAATCCTCAAGGTTGCAAGAAGCCTTCAAGATTATCCAGTCCAGACATCAACACAGCACCACCGTAATCGCCCCTAGTGATATCCCCAAGTGCCACATCCAGGTGCCTCTGGAATGATTCCAGAGNTTGATTGGAAAGGCCTTCAGAGGTACACTCTGGGCTCCAGAGGCTCCTGCCTCAGTGCATCCCAACATGGACAAGGACAGCTCCCGAGTTCTTCCCACTTGGATCTCAGCATCAATTCCCCAAGCAGGAGCCAGGCAAGGATGGAATTTGCCCAAGCTTGCCCCCCTGTCCCCAAGATTGTGGTTTGCAGTTCTTGTTGGGCCTAGGAGGGTCTGGGTGTCCTTGGAGAGCTGGAGAGGCTTTGTTGTGTGTGTGTGAGCATGAGAGAACAGCACTGAACGAGCTCCAGGGAACTGCAGAGTGACACTGGGCAGGGCAGGGCTGGGAACAATATAAATAAAGTTAAAACCTTTCAGCACAGAGCTCCCCACCAAGCTTCAGCCCTTGCAGAGCTCAGCGAGGCGAGAGGAGGACCCACACCTCTGCAGCAGAGCTGGTCAAACACCCACCAGGACCACCCTGAGGGGATGTCCTCTCTGGTGACCATGTCTGGGCTCTCCGTGGTCTCCCTTTAGAAAGAAACCACAGAATCCTCAAGGTTGCAAGAAGCCTTCAAGATTATCCAGTCCAGACATCAACACAGCACCACCGTAATCGCCCCTAGTGATATCCCCAAGTGCCACATCCAGGTGCCTCTGGAATGATTCCAGAGACTCCACAACCTCCCTGGGCAACTTACTGCAGTGCCAGATCACTTATTCAGTGATTTTTTTTTTTCCCAATATCCAATCTGACCCTCTCCTGGTGCAACTCGAGGCATCCTCCTCTCATCCTTTCACTTGAGGGGCACAAGAGCCTGACCCCCACTTCACTACAACCTCTTGTCAGGTACTTGTAGAGAGCGATGAGGTCCCCCCTGAGCCTCTGTTTCTCCAGAAGGAGAGTTGGAAAGGAAGCAATTCCAGCTGGGAACAGCTGATTCTGGACTTCAGAGGTGCAAGAGGCTCTGCTGCGTCCTTGCAGTTGTAAAGTTTTCTGCCGACGTTTCGTGTGGGGGAAAAGTGTCTGCAACAGTTCAATCTTCAATTTAAGCTCAGGCTCCCCGGGGAACTTGCAGAAGTCACTACTGGGTGCTGGCAGAGATGAGCAGTGGCCACATGCCGTGCACACAAGTCCTCTCTCCATGCTGTCCTTGACAGGAGGAGCAGCATGGGTTGGATGCAATTGGGAATGGCTGGCAGCAAGTGCTCACACTGATCTCTTCTCCTTGATTCAAAGGAAGAGCTCGTGTTCAGGAGGACCAAGAATCTGTAATTCTTCCTTCCCCTGCAATGTGCAACTGATTTAAGGGTTTCTTGAAGTTACCTGTACTTAACAAGGGGATGCCTGAAACAGGCTCTGCTCCCACGGGAAAAACTGGATCTCCAGCCCCTGTGGCCTCATCCAAGCCCAAACTCCACCAGCAAGGCTCTGCTGGACTTCCAAGCTTAACCGGAGAGAAGGAAATAAAATCTTCAGCAGCAGAAGCACAAACATCAGCGCAGGAGGACGAAAAACACGAGGGAAGGGAAGAGGAAGATTGCGGTGGGATCACACGCACGCCTCGACTCGTGAACGTGCACACAGAGCCCAAGATAGATGATCCCTCTCTCAACCCAGGGCTTGCCTTATTTAATGGGGGACAGCAGAGACAAACCTCTGGGACACACCAGCGGTGGAGGAATCCATTTCCCCCACCAGAGGGAATCCATGGTTATCCATTTTCCCTTTCATCCTCCTCGTCGCACGGCGAGGATTGGAGCGAACGAGCTAACTGCAGCTCCCATCTGCTCCCCTCCCAGATGTTCCTCCAGCTCCGGAATCCCCGGCAGAGCCCGCACCAAAACCTGTCCTGATGGGATTCTCTTGCCAAATTTAAACAGGACCAGCAAAGCAGCTTCCCTCGGAGTGCTAAATTTAGTGCAGCTTGACCGTGTAACCCACAGAGCCGGACAGGCGGAGGGGCTCTCCCGGGACTCGGCACTCGTGTCCAGCTCATTTCCAGTCGGGAACACTCTGCCTCGCAGAGCTGGAGCAGCGCAGAGACTCCAATTACATAAAAGAACACAAGCACAGAATAACAAAGTCTTTAAGCAAGAGCCACGCTGAGAGCTCCCAGGTCCCCCGCAGCACTTTCCCAAATAAAACCCCACATTCGGGGAGGATGGGGGGGGAAGGAGCACAGAGCGCATTTACTGTAACGCTGGCGGATGAGAAATTGTAACTGCTCTGCCTCGACATCTGGTTCCCATTCCGCTGCCATTCTATCAGGTTACATAACAAACAGATGATGCACCAGAGCCCCGCAGTTCTTCGGCGAGTCTTGTGCGGATTCCGTGTTTACATTCCTCGGCATAAAAATTCGAGCTATGCCCCACACACACACACACACACACACAGGCGCGCTCGAGGCAGGCAGGGCGCTGGGAGACGAGCGAGGGGAGGCAAGGCTGCTGCCTGGGGAGCGTGGGCGTGTTTTTAATGGAAGAAGATTCCCTACGGAAAAGCCTCCGCCGTCCCCATCCAGCTGGGGAGGCGAGCGCGCGCCCGACGGCGCCCGCCCAGCCAAAAATCCCACCCTGCCCTCCTATCTAACCAACCACGACCTCCAGGGCCTTCCTCCACCTTCTCCTTTGGGTTTGGTTTGGGGTTTTGTTTTTTTTTTTTAAGAAAATGGCACTTTTCAGTCACTCCTGCTGTGATTCACAGCCTCGAGAGCGCGTGGCGAGCGCCGGCACTCGGGCATCCACTCGGCTGACCCCGTCCCCAGACATCACTTTCTTCTGAGCCAGCAGCACATCCTTCCTCGGCAGCAATTCAGGAAGTCGTGCAGTGCTAGTAAAGCTGGCTCAGCTGAGCCCAGGTCCCAGAGAATCCTCCTTCCCTCCCCGAAACACCAGCACGCAGGAACAGACACACCAAGAGCTGCAAAATCAGGGAGCCTCTCTCTCCAGTTTGAGCTGGGATACTCCTGAATTATTCACGGGTCCAGTGTTAATGGAAAATTTTGTCCACAAGGTGTTTTCTACGGTTCACACAAGCAGCAAGCGTCCCCAAACTTTAAGTCATCCTCCTTGTGCATTCAGTTGCCAGCTTGGCCTTCTTTACTTTCACTTTTTGGGCCAGCAAAAGCGCCACATTATCAAGCACCAAAATTCTAGCCAGAATTCTAAACTCATCTCACATATTATTCTATATTCTGTCCTCATTCTGGGCTCTCTGTTCTGCTTCTTGGAGGCCATAAACACCTCGTGCTTGTCACTGTCAGGAGGGACACTGGTGCAGGTCAACATTCGGCTTCCTCAGGAATGAGCCACTCCAGGATTGGATTTATACCTTCAGGAGAGATCAGTTCCCACAGGGACTGGCCAGCCTCACCACCACAGAATTCTAAACTCATCTCACATAATATTCTATGTCCTGTTCTCATTTTGGGTTCTCTGTTCTGCTGGTGACACCAGGAGCAGTGCAGGCATTAGTCATGGGGCAGGCAAGTGGAAAAGTGCTCCAAAACACCAGTTTTGGGGAGGCCTGCTCCTCAGGTATCTCTCTGCTGCCAGCTTGGGCAAACACAACAGCGAAAAAAGGACATTTTCCTGGTCAGAGAACCACTTATGGCCATGTCTGAACAATTAAGCACCAAGAAAGCAATTAGTAGTGTTGACTTGGAAGGAACACACAGCTCTAGGTGTCACACACTCCTTACCACGAGGTGTTTCTCCCTCTGTTTCCACCCTGATCCAGGTTCTTAGAAAGCCCACAGAGCAGCAGCTTAGGGGAGGAAAGAAAGGAAAAGCAAAGAAATGAAAGGAAAAAAAAAAAAATCCAACCAAACAATGCCACCTCCCATTACAAAACTCCAACAACTAAACTATTTCATGGAAATTCCATGAAAACTAAGCACAGAGGAGGACAAGAGGGAGGAGCAGAGGCAGAGTTGCTGTAGCCAACAGCCCCAGCACTGAGACCTCAAGGGACAGGCAGTTCCTTACTCCAGGACCTAACTTTACACCTACCCACACTTTGCTGCACTACTCCAGGCATCCCAATTAATGTGTTTGTTCTTCCACTTCACCCCTGGGGAGATCCTCAGGTGTGCACCCCCTAAAGCACATCAGGGGTTCCATGCTGCTGAGATGTTTCCAGCTGGGGAAGGATTGTGCCTCACACACCTCCTCCTGCTGCTGGGGGGCAAACAAGGCAGCACAGGGGTCCCCTCCAAAATCAGGAGTGAAAACAGGTCCTGGAGCATGCCAGGAGCAAGGCATGTGGAAAGGGTTTTCATTCCAGGCTTCCCAACACCTGCCCTTAGCAGCAAGAGGTAAAGGACTGCCAGGCTCTGACTCGCTCCGAGGCCAAGGTGGGAAAGCTCTTCCTCCAGCACCAAAAACTTTAAGTGCTTATTCATCCCCGCTTGTCATCTGTAAGCAAACTACTCCTCCATTCACCACAGACTGGCAGGATGCAAAGGCGTAGCAGCGCAGGAGCCTTCTCTTTTACTATTATAAACGCTGCTATTTTTGCCTTTGAGCCTCCGGTAGCACAAATCCCACGCCCTTCGCACGCCTCGCCCCGGCTCCCCGCGCTCTGCTATTGTGTCTTCCCGAGCCGGAGGTGTTTTCCTGCCGCGGCTTCACCTGCCGGGAGCGGAGCCGCTCCGTGTGCTCTTTGGAGCCCGGGCCAGCTCACCCGGAGCCACGGGTGCCCAGCGAGCCCCCCCTGAGCTGCTGGCACTGCTGGCACCTCTGCCATTAGTGCAGCCGCCGGCACTAATGGCCAGGGAAGAGCTGCCACGGCCGCGCCGGGCAGCGCCAGGCATCCCAAACCCAGCCCTCCTCCTTCTGCCCTCTCGGCTCTCCCCAGCCAGCACCAGGCTTCCCCTTCTGCCAGACAAAACATGGCCCAGCTGCCAGCACCGGGCTGGGCTGGCACTTGGCAGAGGTCAGCAAGAAGCTGCACGGGGAATGGAGGCACAGGGATGGAGGCACAGGGATGGAGGCACAGGATGCTGGAGGAATGGAGGCACAGGGATGGAGGCACAGGATGCTCAGGGAATGGAGGCACAGGGATGGAGGCACAGGGATGGAGGCACAGGATGCTCAGGGAATGGAGGCACAGGGATGGAGGCACAGGGATGGAGGCACAGGATGCTCAGGGAATGGAGGCACAGGATGCTCAGGGAATGGAGGCACAGGATGCTGGAGGAATGGAGGCACAGGATGCTCAGGGAATGGAGGCACAGGATGCTCAGGG
>VZTN01035271.1:38840-50539 GCA_013400515.1 Erpornis zantholeuca | reverse complement strand
AGAAAGAAAGAAAGAAAGAAAGAAAGAAAGAAAGAAAGAAAGAAAGAAAGAAAGAATTAATTAAAAGGGCAACTTTCCCAGAGCAGCTCCTTTGGAAAGACTCAGGAATCAGGCAGTGCCTGAGCAGAGCTGCCCTGTGTAACTTTCCCTGCTTTGAAAAAGAAAATGCTTGAGAGGAATGAGTCAGAGCTTCCCCAAACCTCTGTCAACACAACCTGGGGCTGTGCTTGTCCAGATCAACCTGTCTCAGGTGTGTTTGGGGGAGGTGGAGGGGAAGGTGGGGTGACCCTCCTGCACCTGCTGCAATCCCAGAGAAAAGGAAGGGAACCAGAGGGAACCTCCTTGAGAGAGCTGCTGCACAGAGCTCCACTGGGAAGGGAAAAAATAAAAGAGGGAGAAGAATCTCTAATGCAGGCTGAAGGAACAGCATCAGCCCTACCTGCCAAGAAGACATCACGATAAACCTGTCAAGAGTTACGAGCCTGCAGAACAGGCCTCGCACCTGCTGGAAAGGGAAAAGAAGGAAGGGAAAAAGCCATCCAGTGCCAATCAGATTCTTGCTGCTGGCAGGGAAGAGATGCCAGAGCCCTTCTCCTGGGTTGGGTAAGCTGTGAGGATCACATGCTTTCCCCTGGCAGAGGTTCTGTGAGACCAGTGGCACCTTAGCTAGAATAAAGCAAGTTCTTGGAAGTTTCAGAGATTTTTCCTGAAGTGACAGACGTCAAGGATTTGGTACTGGGATGTTTGTGGAGTTTGGTGTGAGGTCTTTTTACTGTTTTGGATGATTTTATGACCAGAGAAGAGACACTTGGTCTAGTTCAGGCTTTTATTTCTTCCCACAGGAGCAGCTCAAGCATTTTCTAGATCAGGAGGGGAAAAAAGAAAATGTTTAAAAGTGTTTCTCTTTATAGGCAGCATAAAATAAAGGTCACAGTTAACAGAGGAGGGTTAAGTCAGTTTGAGCAGAAAGCACAAAGTTCTGAATGCCGAAACACAAGGGCAAAACACAATTCCCCAGGGATTATTTGAACATCCCCAGGCTTTAAAGGTTCCTGCCTGAAGAGCTGCCAATTGATCCGAGCTCCTGAAGCCACCTTCCCAGCAGCAGGCACAAACACCCCTGCCCTCAGCTCTGCGGGCAAACAACCCAGAGAGGGAGAGTGCTGGAGTCAAGGAAGGCTGGAGAACCTCTCCTGCTCCCCTGGGGGTTTCATTTATGCCCAGAGCACCCCAAAATAGCTTAGCTGTTGACCTAAGCCCATGGGAAGAACTCCCCTCGCTCCTGGGTGAGCTGCAAGCACCAAAGAAGTGAGAGAAAGGTTTTTGTTCAGTGTATCACAGAGAGTGGAGCTGTAGGTTTAGATTTTGCTCTCTATATTATATAGAGACAACATGGAGAACCCAGGGTGTCAGCTTTTCTTCTTCTTCTCCTTCTTCTTCCTTTCTTCTCTGACCTAAGTTCCTATGATTTTTTAATTGGTAGAAAGAACTTAGTGTAGAAGGGACATCAATAAAATTGGTACCTACTGGTTTTAAAGACAAAATAGAAGATGTAAAGATACAAAAGCCTCCTGCTCTGAGCAGCCATTGCCATTTTGCCATTGCACTCCTGGAAGCAGCAGCACACTCTGTGCTTCTGAAACTTTGATAAGAAAAAAATAAACCATCCTTGAAGCAGCAGAGAGAAGTCTTGCTTCGTTTTCCTACTGTGAAGAATTGAGGAAGAAGATGGTGAGGGCAGGAAGCAGAGGCTGCCCAGGCTCTGAGAGGAGAGCATTCCCTGATGTGCCACGGGGCCAGCACTGATCCAGGGCCATCGCTCCCGGGGCGAAGCCTCACGGCACAAAGGCACTTCAGGGACAGCAGCAGGACCTTTCCAGGGTGAAGTCAGAGCCCCAGGCACGCCCCTGGCCCCGCACCCCGTGGTTCTCATCCTGGTGGGGTCACAGCACTGCCTGGGAGGGCAGGAAGGAGCCAGGGCTGGAGCTCCGAGCTCCCCGGGCACACCTCGGCCCCGCTGGGTTTGCCCCACAAAGCTATTTATGTGCTTTGGCAGCACAGCAGCTACAAACAAGGTGAGCACGTGGATTCCAGGACAGTGAAAGGGTCAGGGTTGGTTGGTTTTTTTTTGGTTTGTTTTATTTTTTTTCCCCCCAAACAAGTGATTTCTTTGAATTTGACTGCAATTTCTCCATCACCCCAGTGCCAGCCCCACCACGGAGCACGGAGGTTTCCAGCAGTCCCCTCTGCTGCAAGCAGCTCTGCCTTGCCCATGGCTGGAAGCTCCTCCTGGAGGAGAGGGTGGTGCTGCCTTTCCCTGCTCTTAAAATTCAAACCAGAACAGTTTATGGGGAAAAGGGGTTTGTACCTCGGGGTTTATTGCAGGATCCTGGGGTGCAGCACTTGGTCCAGGTGGAATGCCCCAAAAATGCACAGAATTATAGGCCTTGCTGATTAGCATATCTATCAAAGATCCCCCAGTGAGAGGCTGGAGTGAAGCCCTCGTTGTGAGGAACCTTCCCCCTGGCTGGGCCTGGCTGAGGTTCCCAAATGTGTTCTGGAGAGGCCCTTGGTGTCTGGGGCTCCCAGGATGTTTGCTCTCCTGGTTTAACGGTGCCGTGGGGCTGAGCTGAGTTCTCAGCCTTGGGGAGGTACAAGTGTGGGGCTGAAAGCACTGAGAATACATCAAACTGTATAAAAGGGTGTGTGAGAGGGGTGTGAAAGAAAAGGCAAAGAATCATCCTGGGATCAGTGGCACTGGCAAAACCCCACTTGTGCACGGGCGAGTCAACAGAAGAAGTTGTTCTTCAGTGCTGGGAACATTCAGCTCTCGGTACAACCAAAATGACAGAAAAAAATACAACCAACCCAAAAGCAACGAAACAGCTCAGAAAAGTAAAATTCACTTTATCAGCCTCCCACCCCACCCCAAATAAAAATCCACACTCGAGCAGAGGTGGAGAGGGTGCAGGAATGGCTGCTGTGACAATGCCACCTGTCCTGCCCCCTTCCCCAGGCACCCACAGGGAGCTGTGCTCAGGCTCCTGTCTCCCCAGGCTGACCCTGCCCAGCCACCCTGGCAGAACCTCCCCACCCTGGGCAATTCCAGCCTCCCAAACAAAGCTGCTGCTGCCACATCAGAGCCTGCAAACACTGATGAAGCCTGGCCCCGTGGGCTCCCTGGCAAGGCCAGGGCTCAGAGCAGGACCAGCAGTGCCCCACTGAACCCCAAACACGCTCAGGAGTGCTCCCACGAGAGCTGAGCTGGGGCAGGAGGATCTCAGAGAAGGATGGGAGAGTTACCAACCCCACAAATGTTCATTCTCCACACTCACTCCCTCCTGGCCATCCCCTGACTGAAGGCAGTTTCCACAGCTGTGAGAGGATGGGAAAAACACACCAAAAACTACACTGAAATGAGAAACATCATTGCTGTTGTTTATCCACTCTTCTTCCTGATCCAGCACCACAGAATCTCCAGAGCTGGAAGGACCCACCAGGATCATTGATCCAAGCCCTGTCCCTGCACAGACACTCCAGCAATCCCACCCTGGGCATCCCTGGCAGCTCTGTCCTGGAATTCCTGGAGCTCTGGCAGCCTCGGGGCTGTGCCCATTCCCTGGGGAGCCTGGGCAGTGCCCAGCACCCTCTGGGGGAAGAACCTTTCCCTGATATCCCTGCCCTGACACAGCTCCAGCCTCTCCCTCGGGTCCTACATGGAAACATCCTGGAATAAAAATACATCTCCAAAGGAGTGTGACCAAGAGCTCTCAAAAATAAGGCCCAGTTCCTCCCTTTTGCAGCACCTGCCAGGCACAGGCAGCCAAATTCCTAGGCTGCAGAATGCCATGTCTGGCTGACATCTCTCTGGGAGTAGGTGGATTTCCTGCCCCTGCTCTCACATCACTTGGAGAAGCAGTGGGATGGGTGAGACAGTCCTTTGCCACCAGCTCTGCCCCAATTATCCACATCCAGGACACCCCAGCAAAGCCTCCCTGCTGTGAGAGCCCAGCCCAAAGCTGAATAATTTAAGATGAACCCTGAGAAAATATTCCTCGTTAAGGCTGGTAACAAACTTAATTTGGGGCAGTATGAGACACAGGGCAAGCTGGGGTTGACCAAAAGTGAGCAACAGAAACGCAGTAAGCTCGTGGAAAAAGGTTTGTCTCCTTTCCAAATGAGACACAAGATGCCAAGGACTATCTCAGACATTATTACAGAATCACCTGACTTTAAAAGCACGACCTTTCTTATGTCCTTTTCCTACCCTGTACTTCATTCTAAACAATCCAGAGTTCTCTGCCTCTCATCACAAGTACCTGCTTCTCATCTTTGCACCGCAGGAAACATCACAGGCTAAAAAAAACTTGCTTTAGAAACAGGCTTTTAAAGAATTCCTAAGTGCAAGAACTGCATTTAAAGAAAAAGCAGAAATGAGAGGAATGTACTTGGCAGGGACACTGACCTAGCAGGAACTTCAACTTGAACCCCAAGTTGAAGCACAAAACAATTCTTCTCTTTTGAGGGTACAATAAAACCCTTGCACAGAAAAGTCCCAACCATTTGATGCTCCAGAAAGTGAAAACTTCACAGGTTTAGCAGGAGCAGACTCAAAACTTTGGAAGAGCTCAGAATGGCACCGTTCCTAGAGGAAATCCGGGATGGGCTCAGCTCCCAGGGGTGCCAGAACAGGAGAGCAGCTGGAACTGGGGGAGAGAGGAGTGAGCAGAGCCATGGCCACTTCCCACCTGCTGCAGGTCACAGCTCTGCTAAGCAGAGCTGCTGCCTGAGTCTACTCCACAGCCAACCCCAAATTCCCCCCAAGGGAACAGCCTCTGAATTCCCAGCCTGGAACAATCCCGAGGGAAGCAGAGCTCCCTGGAAACATCCCAGGCTGGAAGCAATGCTGGCTTGGACACTGGAGCAGCCTGGGAGGGTGGAAGGTGGTGGGATGGGATGGGGATGGGATGGGGATGGGGATGGGATGGGGATGGGGATGGGATGGGGATGGGGATGGGATGGGGATGGGGATGGGATGGGGATGGGGATGGGATGGGGATGGGGATGGGATGGGGATGGGGATGGGATGGGGATGGGGATGGGATGGGGATGGGGATGGGATGGGGATGGGGATGGGATGGGGATGGGGATGGGATGGGGATGGGGATGGGATGGGGATGGGGATGGGATGGGGATGGGGATGGGATGGGGATGGGGATGGGATGGGGATGGGGATGGGATGGGGATGGGGATGGGATGGGGATGGGGATGGGATGGGGATGGGGATGGGATGGGGATGGGGATGGGATGGGGATGGGGATGGGATGGGGATGGGGATGGGATGGGGATGGGGATGGGATGGGGATGGGGATGGGATGGGGATGGGGATGGGATGGGGATGGGGATGGGATGGGGATGGGGATGGGATGGGGATGGGGATGGGATGGGGATGGGGATGGGATGGGGATGGGCTGGGGTCCCTTCCCACCCAAACCTCTCCATGACACACCTCCAGATGTTCTCCCCACATCCCAGCTGGAGGAGGGCTGGGATCTCCCCCCACAGCCCCCCCTGGTTATCCCAAAGGATGCTCTTGCCCCCGGATCACTTCCCCAGACAGCCTCGCTGCTGCCAGGAAAGTAGGTCAGTGTCATCTAAAGCCGCCTCGAAATGCATCCCCGCAGAAACTTCTTAATCTTTAAAAAGAGAAAAGGCATCAAATATTCATGGGGCGGCGCAAAAAAGAAGCGCTGGGAGGGGGAGGCTGGCGGGGAGGGCTCCCGTGTGCGCCGCACCAAATGGCTTTGCATGCCTCCCCGAGCCCCGGAGCAGGGCAGGAGAGTGCCTGGGTGCTGATAAAGCCCCTGCACAAGTCCTTATCTCGCCGGCAGATCGCGGTACGTGACTCCCTAACTCGTTCTCCCGGTGCCTGTGTGTGTGATCCTGCAGCTCTCTGCTTCCTCCGGGAGCTCCTCTCGAGCCCTTCACGATCCCTGCTGCAGATTTTTTTTTCTTTCCCCCCCTATCAGCCAGGCAGCTCATTCTTGAAACTTCAATATTGCTAATTATCGAACATTCAGCCCCGCAAAATGTAGCTGGAAATTTGCATCTCTGCAAGAGTGGCTCTGAAGAAAGGATGGAGCATTTGCATTCAGACTGGTTAATTCCTGCAAGATAACGTTTCATAAACAAAATGCTTCATTGAACATGGAGATTTTCAGCTTTTACAAAGGAAAGTGAACTTTAAACAAATACAAATCAGTTGAGTGATTAACTTTAAGTGTTTTGGTTTTTTAAAACTAATCTTTATGTATAACTAGTATCAGCAGAACAATCTTTACTGATTAAAGAAGCGAACGACGGTGAAACTCAAGCCACTGAATATTAAGGAGGGAGGCGGAAGGAGACTGCAAGGAATCATTTGAGGTCAGTAGGAGGGGGGGGAAAAACCCCGAAATGCCAAAAAACCCTAAAAGAAAATCTCACAGCACTCACGACCCAGCCCGGGTGAGGTGAGCTGGTGTTGTGCAAGTCAAGTTTAAATCGTGGCCAGCGCTAACAGGTTAAGGAGTGAAACTAAACACGCCTTCAACCCCCCCCAAAGCTTTGTCATAATCCTAAATGTTATCTTAATTAGCCTAATTTTCTTAATTATACTCCGCAGCAACTCGAGCCTTGGCGGCACCATCTCAGCGCTTTTCTCCAGCGCTGGGAGAGGAGGAGACTCCTCTGCCCAAAGCCAAAGGGCTCCTGACACCTCCCAGCTCCTGTCAGGGCAGGGAAAAACCACATCCAGCCCCATCCCCTCCTTCCCCAGCTCCTCTGGGCCCCGCTGGGATGAGGGACACCAGCAGCTCCTCCTGCTCCCAGCCTGCCATGGAAGGAGAGCATGGGGAGAGCCCAGGAAACAAAGCTCTTTATTTACCCTGAGCCCAGGGCTCGGACTTGTTGGAGTCCAGAAAAACTGGGAAAGCTTTTCCTGTTGCTCAGGGAGGGTGTCTGGGACCCACCCCCTGACATCCCAGCCTTTGAGCTGTGCCCCTGGAAAAAGCTCCCAACACTCCAGGATGAACTGCAAGCATGGAGAATGTGAGACAGATTGGAGTTAGTTTATCACAGGGTGAAAAATCAGAGTTTTGGGGTTTGTGGTGTGGAGGGGAATGGGGACAAACATGGAGGGTTCAGGGTGGGGGCCCTGGGTCTTTCCTTCTCCTCCTTCTCCTCCATTCCTGCTGTGCTGGTGGCACTGAGGGATTGGCAGGATGGGTTTGAGGTAGGAGAAATGTGTGAGCTAGGATTAATAGTTATTGGTGCACTGCTGAAAATATCTTACGTTGGAACTGTTAATTGGGTAAAAAGTCTTTAAAACATTCTGTGCTCAAGCTCCTGTGACCATTCTGCAGTGATTCTGGCAGTGCTGAGCTCAGGTGAGGGCAGCACACAGAAAATGAGATAAGAACTTAATAAACAACACAAGAAACAGAAGCTGCACTTGTGACTCCTTTCTTTCCTGGTATGGAGCCTGGGAAAAGAAGAAAGAACAGCCTGGCCAGGGGCAGGGGGCTCGTTCACAGACTGATTGAGCCACTGGAAGTTTTCTCCCACCTGGGTATTCTTCTCCCCCAAAAGCTGATCTTTATTCCCTGAGGAATAAAGCAAAGGAGGAGGCAGTGATGGGGGAAGGAGAAATCCCACTCTCCACAGCCAACTTCCATCTCCCCCGTGTTTTTTCACCCTGTTCAGTGAGGAGCCCTCGGTGGCTGACACCTCTGGGGAAAGCTTTGCAGAGTGAAATGAAAAATCACAAAAAAAAGCACAGGGGGAAACAAAAAACCCCGACCCAAACCTCTTCCATTCATCTGCACCACAAGAGCTTCGTGGCACTGCTCCTAAAACATCCCATTAGTGCTGGGCTTGGAGAAGATTAGAGAAGAAAGCTTGAACCCACTGGAGCAAGGCTTAATAGGCTCTCGAGTTAAGCCAGAGCCTTCCCTTAAACAATGCCCATCATTAGGAATAATTACCTGTAGCTGTATAATCACCGTGGCCATGATAACTGACATGAGAAGTGCAGATGTCATCTTTGGCAAGGGCTGGGGAATATTCCTGCTCCTCATTACACAAGTGACTCCCTGAAGAGGCAGCAGGGAGCTGGGCAGAGCTCCAGCCCAGCCCTTGGAAGCACAGAGTCAGGACCCAGGAAGGGCACAGGGATGTCCAACACCATCCTGCCCAGCTGCCACAGCCCTGGGTTTGGGTCAGACTGGTTAGAAGCAGAGACTAGACAGGAATAAAGGTGATATTTATTAGAGAGGCCTTCAGGTGCACACTTTGGGCTCCAGAGGGTCCTGCCTCAGTGGATTTTAAAATGGACGAGCACAGGTCAGGAGTGCTTCACACTTTTATAACAACATCAATTCACCAAGCAGAACTCAGCCAAGGATGTGATTTTCTCTAGCTTGCACCCCTCTTTTCAAGATGAGGGTTTAGGGTTTTTGTTTCTGGGTGTCCTTGGAGAGCAAGTCAGAGGTTTTGTTATGTCTATCTTAGCACAGAGAACAGCACTGAACAGCTACAGAAAACTCCAGAGTCACACCAGCAGTACAGGATTTGAGAAATATAAAAGGTAAAACCTAAGACATTGAGACCACCCTGCTCTGCACCATTCCAGACAGGAAAACAAAGCCCAGGCTGGTTTTTAGAGCTGAGCCCGAGCAGCAGAGCCAGCAGAAAGAGGCAGGGGAAGGCAGGGCTCGGCGATGGATGAACTGCAGAGGGAAGCAAGGCACACCAGCAGCAGGCTTCCATCACACACCAGCCAGCCAGGATGGACAGCAGCACCTCCCAGACTCTGCAGAGCTGCTCCTAGAGGAGCCAGGCAGTGCCCACGGTGGGGTTGGGATGGCAGGTGGGTGTTTCAGGCACCCCCACCACCACCACGAGAGAAGAGCACTCACACTAACACACTCAAGTTTCCCAGCTCCTCCTACAGCACCAACAAGTTCCAAAACCTAAGACTGCTACACGGTGGAAGCAGAGACCTCTTTTCTTTTCTTTTCTTTTATTTTCTTTTCTTTTCCTTTTCTTTTCTTTGATTCTGATGATTTTAGAGGCTGATAAACTCGCTGCAGTCGTGAGGAGAGGGTTGGGTCCACCCCTGCTGCCTGTGAACTCCGATTTACTGCAGGATTTCTCCCCCCTCAAACAAGCAGCTCCTTAAACCTTAGGAGCTGCTCTCTGGCTTTCAGCACTTCGGCCTTACTTGTTAACCCAGCCCTGATTAAACTGAAGTCACAGAGTAATCTCTCAGAGTTCAGTAAGTCCTTCCACGTGCCTCGCTGCTGTTGGATTATTTGCTTCCCAAGCAGCCAGTTCTGTACCATAAACTCTGCACAATTAAAATTCCACTTGCAAAGCCCTGCCTGACACAACAGGCACCCCAAACTCCCTAAAAACAAACTCACCAGGCACCTTTAAGCTCGAAAACACCTAACTGAGGAGCTGCAGATCCTCCTGACAGACAGAAATGCACAACTCGGTAGTGATGAATCATGCCTCCAATTACAAGACACATTAGGGATAATCCCCCAGACTGCACCGAGGTGGATCAATTGACTTTTGTTCCAGCAAAACTCTTCCTTCCTCTTAAAAAAGTACTTCAGAAGTCAAAGAGTTTCCCTAAACATCGATAAAGGAGGTACACTGCACATGGCTGAGGCTCATCAGCACCGATTTAACAAATTAAACACCTGGTTAATGACTCGGAAAGCACCAACAATGCCACAGCTGGAAACCCAAACTGCCTCTGGGTGTCCCTGCCCTTACCTGGATGGCTTTGGGAGCTCATTGCTGGCGGTGTCACGTCCTTGGGAGAAGGGATTGGAGACGGATCAGCTTCCACGGGAGGAAGGGCAGCTCAAAAGAGCTCCAGTGCTTCACCAATACATAGGAATGGGAAGTGGGGGTTAAATCATGGCCACCTTGTAAAATCCAGGGCGCAGTGACATGCTGAGTTGTATGGGAGGTAATCCAAGAGGGTGGCAGAGTGTCTTCCAATGGCTTTTAAAACGGGAACCTGCAATTAAAGGGGAAGGTGTCTGCGTTAGCAAATGAAGAGCCATTTAAATTGTACATTATATAACCTATTTATCCCCCTGGATTGAACTACAGCGCTATTTTAGGCGTTAAGGGCTGCAGGGAGAGTAATTTTCAGAGTTGTAAATGTTACTTTGATTAATAACCATAAAGATGCAGATTAATACTTAACATTATTTAGGGGAAAAAAAAAAAACAACAATAAAAAACCCCCCCAGCTTTCCAACGACACATTCAAGTCTCAGAAACCCAAAATTCCATGTTAATTCTCATCCTCCAACAGCACCATATGAAGCCACTTCAGTCCAACAGCTTCCATATTTTAAAAGCCATATGCATGAGTGGTAACTGTACTTCACGCATCTGTTCCCCAAAGAAGCCTAAAGAAAAACCCCTCGGTGCCAAGAAGTGGTCTTGGAGCAGGAAGGGAAAAAAAAAAAAACCCACACAATCCATTCCACTCCCACTCCAGCCAAGCCTCCAGCAGATCACTGAGGAGCAGCTCCCTACTGCCCCAGGGGGGGAAAAACAATTCCACCATCCCGGGAGAGCAGAGGGGAAACATCCCAGAGAGCCAGCAAGCCCTGTCCCCCCAAAAATGGGAGTGCAGAGAGCCCCTGGCTCGGAGAAGCCCCACCTGAGGCAGCCACGCTGGCCCAGCAGCCAACCCCACACCCACACAACCTCCTCAGGTTCCCTTTTGGGGGGGTCAGGAGCTTTTTGGCACCACACCCAGTATTCCCCATCCCTGGAGGCGTCCCAGGCCAGGCTCCAGGGGCTCGGAGCAGCCTGGCATAGCAGAAGGTGTCCCTGTCCCTGGCAGGGGTGGGGTGGGGTGGGGTGGGCTTTGGGGTCCCTTCCCACCCAAACCACGCTGGGGTTCCTGAACATCCCTGGTTCTCACAGGCAGGGGGATTGTGCTGCTGGCCAAGGCTAGGGAGCCACATCAGACCCAGCTGTGTCCCTTGTGCAGAGCCCCCACAGCCACAGCTCACCTCCCTTCTGGGCACCACGGAACAGAACACCACCAGAGCAATACCCACCAGAGCAGCACCCAGCCCCCTGGGCACTGGGGCAAAGGGCAAGGGGCCAAGGGCGAGGGGCAAGCTCCTCCTGCCCAGCCAGGCAGCAGCCAGCGCTGGGATGAGGTCACCCCACTGGCAGCAGCCAGATCCAGCCCATCCCCATGGATCCAGCTCCACAGCTCCAGCCCCATGGATCCAGCCCATCCCCATGGATCCAGCTCCACAGCTCCAGCCCATCCCCATGGATCCAGCTCCACAGCTCCAGCCCATCCCCATGGATCCAGCTCCATAGCTCCAGCCCATCCCCATGGATCCAGCTCCACAGCTCCAGCCCCATGGATCCAGCCCATCCCCATGGATCCATCCCCACGGCTCCATCCCCTCGGCTCCATCCCCTCGGATCCAGCTGACGCTGCTCGCCCCAAACTGCTCTGGCAGCACATCCAGGGAGTGGTGCCCTCCAGCAGAGCCGGGCAGGGACAGCTGCCATGGGAGCTGGGATGGGAATGGGAGCTGGGATGGGAACTGCGAGGGGAACTCAGATGGGAGCTGGGATGGGAGCTGGGCGGGGGGCTGGGA